>CM064513.1:39538622-39598622 GCA_032716605.1 Paralithodes platypus | reverse complement strand
AACACTTATCTTCTGAGCTAACTACTATTTCCAATTGGGGCAGAGAAAACTTTGTTGGCTTTAATGCTTCCAAAACCCAATTTCTTCATCTTACTACCCGTCCGGAATTCCAAGAGGACTATCCCTTACACTTAAACAACACAAAAATCAATCCTTCATCTTCTCTCAATATTCTCGGTGTCTCTTTTTCTTCTGCTCTCACTTGGAAGGACCATATTTCCAGTGTTGCTAAGGCAGCCTCCCAGAAGCTGGGTGTGCTCAATCGCCTTAAGGGGTTCTTTACCCCTGCACAGCTTCTTGCTCTGTACAGGGGCACAATGCATCCTTGTATTGAGCATTGTTCACATGTGTGGGTAGGATCTTCTCACACCGCACTCCTAGACAAAGTAGAAAGGAAAGCTTTTCGTATCATTAACTCCCGTCCACTCACCAACTCTCTGCAATCTCTCTCTCTTTGCCGCAATGTTGCATCTCTCTCGCTATTCTATCGCTACTACAATAATTAGTGTTTCTCAGAGCTTTCCCAGTGTATACCACCTCCTCTACGTAGGGTACCTAGTACCCGTCTTGCAACACAATCCCACCCCTACTCTGTGCAACTCTCCAACCCAGGAGTGAAATGTTATTGTCTTTCATCTATTCAACTGCTGAGGTCTGGAACTCTCTCCCAGAATCATTCTTCCCTCATCCTATGACTTAAATTGCTTCACACTCCGTGTGTCCAGGCATTTTAGCTCGAACGTCCCTTGATTTTGGCCTTATCACTCTTTCAACTCTGGGGGAGGCACTCGATACTGGCAGTTCTGCCTTTTGTCTCCCTCACTCACATAGAAAACATAGAGTAAATAAAAGGAGGGGTGGCGCCAGCTGACGGATATTAGATGCCAGGGGATCATGGTGGAGGCGATTTATTTGTGGCTGCCCCCTCGAAAATTAAGAGGGCCCACCTCGATTTTTTTCTCTCTCTCTCCCCCTCTCTCTGGGTTGTATCCATTCGGCCCCATGCGGCCTAATGTTTTATGACGTTTATCCCCATCCAGGTGTTGATTTTTTCATGGCGAGCGGCAGCGAGCCAGCATATTCAAAACAGTATTTTTGACAGCAGGCTAATTTAGTACATTTTTCGATAGAAAAATTTCTCCGGCGAAGCCGGATTTCTCCATACAATGCTGGCTCGCTATCGCTTTCCAGGAAGTAATCGATACCTGGATAGTGATAAAAGTCTAAAAACAGTTGGCTGAATGGGACCGAATTGGTTGGGTGTGAGGAGGATCTGTCGGGTGTGGGCTAATCGGCGCTCTGCAGAATCCCGTATATCTTGTGTTGACCTCTGACTGTTTTGGTGGGGTCGGTCCTCATGGTGATAGTGAGCTGGGTCTATAGTTAGGCCTTATAATTGGGGTTGATTGTGAGAGGGATCTGCCTTGTGTGGGCCAGTCGGCTTTCTGCAGACTCCCGTTATGTTATGTTCTTATGAGTGGATACAAGCCAGAGAAAGAGAGAAAAGGAGAGACAAAAATCAGGTCACCCCCTTAAGCTGTCTGGCATTAGAGGGGTAGGTACAAGTCTATAACAGCTTCACCTTGTGTAAAATGGTCTGAAAAATGCAAGAACAAAATAAAGCATCGAGTCATCTAAATGAAAAGATTAAACATTGTCATGATTCAGTAAATATTATATATGTTATATGATGGTGGGAAATAATACAAAATGTTATACTAAGTAGATTATTCATTTCCAGTGTAACAGATTTGTATATATATTTACATTATTTTCGACTTTGTAATGCATAAATTATAATACAGAGAAAACATTAATATTAGACATTCTATATTTGTCAGGCTACATTCTTTTTTAATTCATGTTGCAATCGTCTTTTTCTCTTTAAGGGGGGTCACCTGTTTTTTTCTCTTTCTCTCCTTTTCTCTCTTTCTCTGGCTTGTATCCATTCGGCCCCATTCAGCCAACTGTTTTATGACGTTTATCCCCATCCAGGTGTCGATTTCTTCCTGGCGAGCAGTAGCGAGCCATATGGAGAAATCCGGCTTCGCCGGAGAAATTTTTCTATCGAAAAAGGTACAAATTTAGCTTGCTGTCAAAACAAAAATATATATATGCTGGCTTGCTACCGCTCGCCAGGAAAATATTGACACCTGGATGGGGGTAAACGTCTTAAAACAGTAGGCTTAATGGGGCTGAATGGATACTAGCCAAAGAGAGAGGGAGAGAAAGATAAAAAAAAAAGCGAGGTGGGCTCCCTTAAGGGCTAATTAATGTCACAATATTAAACATGGAAGGGGCTTACGCTCCCCTCCCCGCAAATAATATAAAACTGGTAATATAAAATAATAATATAAAACTGGTAATATAAAATAATAATATAAAATAATAATATAAAATAATAATATAAAACTGGTAATATAAAGTAATAATATAAAACTGGTAATATAAAGTAATAATATAAAACTGGTAATATAAAATAATAATATAAAACTGGTAATATAAAGTAATAATATAAAACTGGTAATATAAAGTAATAATATAAAACTGGTAATATAAAATAATATAAAACTGGTAATATAAAGTAATAATATAAAACTGGTAATATAAAGTAATAATATAAAACTGGTAATATAAAATAATAATATAACTGGTAATATAAAGTAATAATATAAAACTGGTAATATAAAGTAATAATATAAAACTGGTAATATAAAATAATAATATAAAACTGGTAATATAAAGTAATAATATAAAACTGGTAATATAAAGTAATAATATAAAACTGGTAATATAAAGTAATAATATAAAACTGGTAATATAAAGTAATAATATAAAACTGGTAATATAAAGTAATAATATAAAACTGGTAAAACTGATAATAGTATAAAACGGGTCACACGAGCTATTTTCTACGGACATTTTCGATTGGTAGTTATTGGCTATTTGCAGAGGCCAATGTTGTATTTGACACTGAACGTTTTGTTTACCTTAAGGGAGCCCACCTCGCTTTTTATATCTTTCTCTCCCTCTCTCTTTGGCTTGTATCCATTCGGCCCCATTCAGCCTACTGTTTTAAGACGTTTACCCCCATCCAGGTGTCAATCATTTCCTGGCGAGCGGTAGCGAGCCAGCATATATATAGTTTTGTTTTGACAGCAAGCTGAATTTGTACATTTTTCGATCAAAAAATGCCTTCAGCAAAGCCGGATTTCTCCATACAAAGGCTCGCTATCGCTCGCCAGGAATAAATCGACACCTGAATGAGGATAAACGTCTTAAAACAGTTGGCTGAATGAGGCCGAATGGATACAAGCCAGGGAAAGAGAGAAAAGGAGAGAAAATAAATAAAAGCCGGTGACCCCCCTTAATATTAAAGGTATCTATTGGTATAATATACTGTATACTGAAGATAGGTTGTCAGGTGTGGCTGAATTATGACACACCAACTATATTCCAAAGTGACCAGAACAGACTTGCCGAGAGATATTGCCGGAAAAATAACTCGTGTGACTCCGCTTTCAGACAGGGCATTGGATAGGTAGCCCCGCCCCCACTGTTTAAGGGGAGACTGGCTGTTTGTTTGGTCTATTAATTCATTTATTCATAATTTTTTTTAGTTTCCTCGCTAGACCTTCATCAAGCTTAGAAAAACATCACCTAGACCCCCCTTCAAGATAAATTTGTAAATTTTTCGGTAGAAAAATGTCCCGGCCGAAGGCCGATTCCTCATAAAATTGCAGGCTTGCTATAGCTCGCCAGGAAATAATCGACACCTAAATGGCACGAAAGGTCTTAAAATTGACAACGAAATGGGGCGAAAGGTGTTAAAATCGCCAAACTAATGGGCCGAACGTCTTATAATCTCAAAACTAGTGGGGCTAAACATTAGGGAAAAAGGGGTCCAGAAAAGCGGTCTGCCTCCCCTTAAGACTTAGCTATCTTCATTCTATTACTAATACAATGATGTTGTTTCCAGCCGATATTACATACACGGGAACACATAGTCAAATAGGAAAAAAACAAAATAAAACAAAATAGAGGTTAGCATAAATGGTTTGATCCGCCAGAGATGAGTACTTTTCAAAATGATGACAAAGGACTACAGAGAAAAACAAGCAACAACAGATCTCGTACTGCCTCATTCATGCCTTCCAAACGTGAATTGGGTACCTTTGACATTACCTAACCCGAGTATGTGTGACTCCTAGCATTGCCTGAGTACATTGCCCTTCTCCCTCATGTGTAGCCCTATTAGTTTTGATATTTTGAAGACATTTGCCCCATTACTTGGGCGGTTTTAAGACATTTCGTGCCACTTGCATGTAAAACAAATCCTGGCGAGCGATAACGAGCCTGCATTTTAAGAGGAACCGGCCTTTGGCCAGTTGCTTTTTTCTAACGAAAAAATGCACAAATTAATCTCGAAGAAAGCACTTGGGAGTATTTTTCTAAGCTTGATGGAGGTCTAGGGAGAATATAAATAAATAAATACCTTCCTTTAACATGACTCGAATACATATGACTAAATTTGAGCTATATGCAACTGAACTCCATGTAACTTAAAGGGGAGGGGGGGGGGGTCATGCAAGAACACGTACTGTCAACTTTCGATGGTCAACAGTTTTCTCGCATAATTTCTGGGATCCTTTGCATTTGTATCGAAACTAGACTGATGATAGATGAAACTAAGCGACAACATTAAGTAATGTGTTTACTTCATAAGCTGCCAGATCAGTGTGAGGAGAAATGTTGAGGGAAAAACATGTGATACTGGCTATATTACCATAACCTCAGTAAATCTGTACTAAACATACTTTTATGCTAAGTGGTATATTGATGTAAGGGGGGATGGTACATTTTTCTGGACCCTCTTCTCCCGTATGTTTAGCCCCATTAGTTTTCAGATTTTAAGACGTTAGGCCCACTAGTTTGACGATTTTAAGAATTTTGCCCCTTTTCTTTGTCACTTTTAAGACCTTTCCTGCCATTTGGGTGTCATTTTTTTCCTGGCCAGCGATATCAAACCTGTAATTTAGGACGAGCCAGCCTTCGGCCGGGACATTCTTCTTCCGAAAAATGTACAAATTCATCTACAAGGGGGATCTTGGAGATGTTTTTTAAAGCTTGATGGAGGTCTACGGAGTAAACTAAAAAAATAGTAAGTAATATATATAAATCGACCAATAAATGAAGCCCTCCCCCCTTAAGGGAGCCCACCTCGGTTTGTTTTATCTTTTTCTCCCTCTCTCTTTGGCTTGTATCCATTCAGCCTACTGTTTTAAGACGATTACCCCCATCCAGGTGTCAATATTTTCCTGGCGAGCGGTAGCGAGCCAGCATATATATATTTTTGTTTTACAGCAAGCTAAATTTTTAAATTTTTCGATAGAAAAATGGCTCCGGCGTAGCCGGATTTCTCCATACAATGCTGGCTCGCTATCGCTCGCCAGGAAAAAATCGACACTTGGATGGGGATAAACGTTTTAAAACAGTTGGCTGAATAGGGCCAAATGGATACAAGTCAGAGAAAGGAGAGAAAGATAAAACAAAAAAAAGCAGGTGACCCCCCCTCAGCTATTAAAAGGTTCCGGGTACTATTCAAAGGTTCCGGGTACTCTGATGTGGACGAACCTAAAACCCCTATTATGCTAACCTCTGATAATGAATACAACAGAGCAGTAGGGTCAGTAGAAGGGTCAGTAGAAGCAGGTCCTGAAGCAGTAGCAGGATTAACTATACACACGTCATATTAGGAGTAATAATGATCATAACAATAATAATATTTAGTATTATATTTTTTATTGATGAACAAAAACAAAAGTGGTAATGAAGGATAGCATTTTAATTTAATTGGTCTAGTATGAACACAAATTAAAAACCGTTAATTAACCCCTTGAGGATTATGACGCATTTTGGAAGTATATCTTAGCTAACATTAGATGATTTTATAGAGTTTAGAAAGGACCTCTAGGAATCTAAAGGGGTCAAAACCAACTCAATTATGCCTCTGACTCCCACCGATCCTTCCTAAGCTGAATAGAATCGTCTAATGATAGCCAACATCAACTGCCAAAACGCGTCATAATCCTCAAGGGGTTAATGTGTTGAAATAAGTACATACCGTACTGTAAGTAAAAATGCAGTACATATTTTTTGCAATGAGACTGAAACCATTAATGGAGTTGAAATACTATTATTGACGTGAACAATAATTTAAGAACATGATTGTTAAATATAATCACGTTATCGATTAAAGGTGTTTTGCTTTGATTAAGGGGGTCACCGTTTTTTTTGTTATCTTTCTCTCCTCTCTCATTCCCTGGCTTGTATACATTCGGCCCCATTCAGCCAACTGTTTTAAGACGTTTATCCCCATCCAGGTGTCGATATCTTCCTGGCGAGCGATAGCGAACCAGCATTGTATGGAGAAATCCGGCTTCACCGGACATTTTTTTTATCGAAAAATTTACAAATTTAGCTTGCTGTCAAAAACAAATATATATGCTGGCTCGCTACCGCTCGCCAGGAAAATATTGACACCTGGATGGGGGTAAACGTCTTAAAACAGTAGACTGAATGGGGCCGAATGGATACAAGCCAAAGAGAGAGGGAGAGAAATAGAAAAAAAAGCGAGGTGGGCTCCCTTAATATATTTTCAAAGAAAGAATGATGGAAACAGTATGGTCAGTGCAAAATTGAATGATGGAAACAGTATGGTCAGTGTAAAATTGAATGATGGAAACAGTATGGTCAGTGTAAAATTTAATGAATTGCTATTTTTGGTTGTAACATAATGGAACGCATATTAAAACTCGGGGTATTTATATTTCACTCTTCAATGCTTTCTTTAAGGGGAGAGAGAGAGAGAGAGAGAGAGAGAGAGAGAGAGAGAGAGAGAGAGAGAGAGAGAGAGAGAGAGAGAGAGAGCGAGAGCGAGAGAGAGAGAGAGAGAGAGAGAGTAGAGAGAGAGAGAGAGAGAGAGAGAGAGAGAGAGAGAGAGAGAGAGAGAGAGAGAGAGAGAGAGAGAGAGAGAGAGAGAGAGAGAGAGAGAGAGAGAGAGAGAGAGAGAGAGAGAGAGAGAGAGAGATAATCATAATAGCCTTAAATACACATAGCTTTGTTAATGTACAGTAGCTTTGATATTTGTCCATAGTGCTCGGCCAACAACCTCGTCTCTTCCCATATAATCTGATTACAAATATTCAATAAATCAACAAAAACTCTACATTTATCATTTTGTTAGTGTGTGCTAAAAATCTAAGTGGCTGAGTGAAGCGGAACGAACACACAGAGAGAACACAAAACAATGGTATCAAAATCACACACACAGACACATGTACATTAAGGGGGGTCACCGGCCTTTTTTTTTTTATCTTTCTCTCCTTTTCTCTCTTTCCCTGGCTTGTATCCATTCGGCCTCATTCAGCCAACTGTTTTAAGACGTTTATCCCCATCCAGATGTCGATTTCTTCCTGGCGAGCGATAGCGAGCCAGCATTATATGGAAAAATCCGGCTTCGCCGGAGAAATTTTTCTATCGAAAAAATTACAAATTTAGCCTGCTGTATATATATGTATATATATATATATATATATATATATATATATATATATATATATATATATATATATATGCTGGCTCGCTACAGCTCGCCAGGAAAATATTGACACCTGGATGGGGGTAAACGTTTTAAAACAGTAGGCTGAATGGGACCGAATGGATACAAGCCAAAGAGAGAGGGAGAGAGAGAGAAAAAAAAGCGAGGTGGGCTCCCTTAACGACCAAGAATGTTTTTAGTTTATTCACATACACGGTCTTACTTTCATTATACGAGGATGCAAATCTTCATCATAATAAGATAATAATGAAAATAATAATCTGGGGTTTTATTACAGGGGGATGGTTCACTTTTTGGGCGATTTTTGCATGTATTCATTATTTTTCTAGTTTCCTCCCTAGGCCTCCATCAAATTTAAAAAAAAAACATCCATTAGATCCCCCTTCTAGATTAATTTGTACATTTTTCGGTAGAAAAATTTCCCGGCCGAAGGCAGGTTCTTCCAACATTACAGGCTCACTATCGTTCGCCAGGGAAAAAATCGACACCTAAATAGCACGAAAGGTCTAAATATTGACGAAGAAATGGGGCGAAAGATCTTAAAATTGACTAACTAATGGGGCAAGCATCTTAACATCTGAGAAGTAATGGGGCTAAACATTAGGGAGAAAGTGGTCCAGAAAAGTGGCCCATCCCCCCTTAACCCTTTCGCTGCGGGTGACGTTCTGGAACGTCCTGGCAATTTGCAGCAATTTCCAGGCTTTAAAAGCCTGTAAAAACCGTAAAAATCGAGTGTCAGTAGGCGGGAGCGTGAGGGGCCCACCTCCGACCCTCAGAGCAGCGAGCGGCTCACTGAGGTAGACTGTGTCTCGCGCGGGTCTCTCTCTGTCTCTCACAATAGTGTAGCCAAGCGAGCGAGTGCTAACAAATAGCGGGTTTCCCGCGTTTCACTGGCACCGCTGCGGGTGAACCAGGCCACGTACGAGGCCCGTTCCGGTCTCATTTTGAAACTATTTTCACCTAGTTTTCGGCAGAATACTGTTCATTTAATGCAGATGCTTGATTTACCATTCAGGAGTGCCTGAATATGCCCTAAATAGCCCAAAACACCCCGCAGATAAAGGGTTAAGTATCATTTCTAGTCTCCACTCAGAGATTCATTGGCGCTATAACAGCCAACAGAGGCCATCACTCATCCCCTTGCTCAAGGGAGACAGTACCAACCAGGGCTAGTAAAAAAACCTTCACGTTTGAGCGGACGTGAACGCGAGACTCCTGGTCGGAAGTTAAGAGGCTCGCCACTAGACCAATCGGCTGGCTGGTATTTTGTTATTATTAGACGATTATAATCAGTTTAGGAAGAAATTTTGAAAGTTGTGATAGTTTTAACCCATTGATCCTAAGAGATCTTTCAGATGCGGCATACAAACGTCTAATAATAGCCAGAATATAATGAAGAAACGAGTCATCGTATCCTGAAAGCTTTTTCGGCAACTTTTGGTCCGCAACTTTTTTCTGGCAACAGTTTAAGATTATTTTGCACTATTATCGGCACTAGACGACAGGATTCTTATAAAAGTATATTTCAAAAGCTGCCAGATCAGAGTTGTAGATAAAAGTTGTGGGATAAAGCTCTCTTGTATACCCAGCTTTATAAGCAACATCCGTTCACACTGGCACTCTGTACAATATGTGCACATGGACTTTTATACACACATGCTTACACTTTACAATCTTGCCATACACATTAGAAAACTGACACAATTATACACACATACAGACAAACCATTGTCTTTCCACCCACATTAGAAAACCTACACACACAAATACACATGCACACAAAATAGAAATGTACACACACAGATGTATGTACAAACACAAAGCGCACACGTGTATTGCTCTGTCATTAGGAACGAACACCTTAATAATAAAGAGTTGATTGTGGTGGTTGTTGATGGTGCAGATTATAAAAAACACGGTTCATCTTTCTTGTGAGGGGTTGGGCAGGGGGTTCTAGTCTTGTGAAGCAAGTGTGGGTCTTATGGTTTGCTGTTTGGAGCAGATTTCTGTTCCATGTTCTGTTGTTTGTAGCTTTTTATTTTTTACTCATATGTACAGTTTGGAGAATTACATGAAACAAAAAACTGCTCCAAACAGCGAATCATAACTAATTTGTCCATGTTTTGTTGTTTGGAGCAGTTTTTATGTCATTTTGCTGTTCGGAGCTATTTTTTGTCATGTATTACAGTATCATAGAAGTTTTCTATTATATACATTTGCTGTTCGGAATAGATTATCCTTTCACTTGAAGCAAGTTCAAAGTTTACTGTATCGTTTGAGAATTGTTTGTGTCTAGTAAATAGCTGCTAGTGCACGTTTAACATTTATTCAACACTACTTGGTTTAAGGTAAACTGCTTACAGCTGCTTAGGGAATTATAATGTTGAGAGTATATTCTTATTGTTATAGCACTGGGTAATTTTTTTAAGTCACATACCACTTAAATAGTAACTGGTACAACAAATATAAGTTGCATAGCACTGTGTAGGGTAGATTGATAATTTATGTGTTGTCATTCATCGTATCTGAAGCACTATTTAGAATAGAAAAATATTTAAAAGAAAGAACGATCAATGTTGGAGCTCCACACCAGGGATATATACGATACAAGTATAAAAGAGCTAATTTAAACATTGTGAATGTTTATCAAGTGCATTTTTATAAATATATGCAGTTCTGTTGATTAGTACAATAGTATGAACACTTCATTGTTTTCAAGTGCAGTAAAATACTGACAGTATTTTGTGTTATCTCGGCTCGATCCAAAATATAGTTGTAGAATCGTGGTTGTGAATGCTTGAGATTTTGTTAATGATTAATACAAGATAGTGAGAATTAAATAGTGAATACCACTTGCTTGATGTATGTAGCTTAGAGAGTGTGTCGAAATTCTTCGCCAATCTATCATAATTGCGCTTTCAAAACTGTCCAGAAACTATGGTCCACGAGTGTACCTGATGACTCGAACCTTGCTTAATACATAAAAGACTGCTTAGCTCCATATTTCTTGTAGTGTTTGTGAGTCAATCGCTTGTCTGTCTTTGTACATTGTAATACATATACTTGATTGCACTCAATTGCCCATTATTGAAAACTGTGTCTAGAACTTGAAAGCAATCTTCTTTTGTCCATTTGGAATATTTTGCTCAATATTTGTTTGATTGGTTGCTTTGTATCTTCTGCTCAGGTATTATAAAGGCTGAGTCACACTAATTTTTTCCAGCAATGTCCTTAGCCAATTCTGTAAAAAATAAATCGGCTAAACTTCCAATCACCAAAAATGATATAGCTCCGCCAAAACCAATAAAAGGGAGTAAACAATACAATCGAACAAACTAATTGCCGATCAAAAATTACTGAAAAAGGTGTTCGTGTGATTCTGTTTTTAATTCCCACCACTCTCTGTATTGCTCTGACTTGTCCGAGAGCCTGTTATAAGTTACTATGTGCGCTTGTTGTCCTCCAGTGTCGATATTACTATTAATCCTTCACTGGAAATACAATCCGGTTAATGCAGGTCCAAGTGAATCGGATCAGAAAGGAAATACGCATTCCTGATCCCTTTAGCACGATGAGGCTATATATTTTCGAATATATCATGCGAGATACAAATGTCAGCACAGGTGAAATATATATGTTGTTACATAAATATTTTGAATTGAAGTGAACTAAATTGAGATTGTATCGTCAATTTTAAGTAGGCAATATTTTTCTGGTATAATTTTTTGGGATATTATGCACTGGTACCTGAAACCAGAAATAACGTTCGTGTAATTCCTGCCTAACATTAGACAGATTTGTTAAGCTTCGAATGACGGGGAAAGTTTGTAATGATTTCTCCGAGTCTCACCAGATTTTCATAAACTGAGTAAATCGTATAATAATAGCCAAATTTTGTTTATCCCCTGCAGCACGATGACGTAACTTTCATCATATTCTGGTTACCATTAGACGATTTGCTTTAGCTTATAGTCTGCCTCTAAGAATCAGAGGGGTAAATACGATCGCAATACACCCTCTGAATGACAGGTATTTCTTAAACTGCATAATATTGTCCAATGTTAGCCAGCATCAAAGGTAAAAGGCATCATAGTGCTGAAGGGGTTAAAACGGCATTACAGAACAAAAGTAATGCAAGTCTCTAAGTTTATAATTAGAAAGGAAATATATAGTCGAGTCAATATTTTAAGAGCGTGCCATCGAGGTAGCGGCATACTAATTATATGACAAATTATTTTGTTTTGCTAATGTACAGTATATGGCACTAATTACACTGATTACCTTGATGACTAGCCAATGGTTTGTATGGGCTTGAGGGTGTTGATTATATTATGGCACTGGTAATTAACAAACACCCTTCAGTAACAGAGATTGGACAACTGACGATGTTTTGTATCTTTTATCCATTTTTGAAATTAAGTTTATACTGATTAGGTTTTACAAAGAATATTCTGTGCGTGCTTAGAATATTGTCGTATTATATTGTATTCGACAGCTAACTATGCTCCGATATATAGCCATGTGTTCGAGCCTGTTTATCAACTGATGTAAACAAAAACAGTTTTGAATATTATTTGTAGGCTAATTAACAAAAATAAAATAAAAAATAAAATAAATAAATAAAAGAGAGAGAGATTTAAGAACAAAACATGTCATTATATACCACTATTAGCACCGAATGATTTATGTATCATTGTATTTAGCTAGCAACTAGGCAGTATATTGTGCTGATTTGAACAAGAGGGACCTCCCTTTATGTTTATCAGAAAGAATCGTATCAATATTATAATTCATGATTAAAAACGGATTCATAGGCATTTATCGATCAACAACTATTTTCTGCCAAAATTACCTGTTTATTATTTTGCGGCCAACTGTAACACAAATTATATCAAAATGGCTGTCTATGTAGATTAATAAACTATATTTTAAAGACAATTGTCCCAATGATTGCTCACAGATGTTTACCGTGTTGTTAAAATTGAATACAAAGTTTAATCGCATATAGTCACGCTCAAAGCTAGTGTCCTACCTCCAAGACTTATGATTTGGTTATCTCTCTAGTAGTAAAAAAAAAAAAAAAAAAAAAAAAAAATAAAATCGACAAAGTTATTATAATTGTATGTATTTGAATTTTACTTAAAATAATTATACTCTTCTATTAAGAGAGTTAAACAATTGCATATGTGTAGGTAAGACACTATTTTTTAACCTGACTGTACATTGGCGTCACCCTTCACACATACGGCTAGACCTCTTCCAAAGTTTGCCACAGGCCTTTATATCACCTTTACCAAATTTTCTTTGAACACAGGGATCACTGGATAAGAAATATTTAAGTACTTTCGATTGAGACACTCAAACACAACATTTACCTCACGTTATTTATCACTGGGCAATGGTTACACCTTTCAATGGAGACAAAACTAACATTGTATAATTATATCTCTCTTCTTCTTTGTTCTTATTCACTGGGCAATTATTATTAGTATATATATGTTATCAGTTGAAGCAAACAAACAATAGGGTTATTTCACTTTTAATGTATCTACTTGTTTTTTTTTCTTCTTCAATAAGACGGATATATTCTGCCGTCTCACACCCCCTTGCCCTTTCACTTGAACCCCCTACTCCCCATTATTGGGGTTGGGTATGGTTGGGGATTGAGTTTGCGGATATTGTTTGTGGAGGATGTATCAGGGGATAGTTATTAGTGTTTTGTCCCCATCCTCTTCCACCCCACTCCCCCCTCCCTATCCCACTCCGTCACACCTCCCCCTATTCCCTTATGACGCGGAGTCAAGTGAACCTATATTCCGACAATCTTGAATCACCAACTTTATTCGGGCAACATTTCGTGGTTCTTGTTCATTGGTATCGGCAAGTAGACCGAAGGAAGTATATTTAGAGTGGATGAAATCTTGTACTAAAAAAGGCGTTCAGAATCTGCCTAACCAAAATTGTTCGCAATAAATGCTGACCAAAAGTTTGCCAAAATGTTGCCAAAATATTTTTTGAAAACAAAATAAATACCGAAAAAAGTTACTGGATTTTTTTGTTTTCCAAAATAAAATTTATTGGAAAATTGTTGCCGGAAAAAGTTGCAGGAAAATTGTTGCTGGAAAAGGTTGCCGGAAAATTGTTGCCGGAAAAAAGTTGCCGGAAAAGGTTACTGGAAAAGGTTACCGGAAAATTGTTGCTGGAAAAAGTTGCAGAAAATATTGCCGGAACCAATGCTCGTGTGACTCCACCTTAACCCTCCCCCCCCCCCCCCCCCTCACCCCTACTAGTCGCTGGAGGTGGAGGAGATCTCTGAGGGGGTGCCGGGGGGGTAGGGGTTGGAGGGGTGGTGAGCGTAGGGGGGGAGATGGTGAGGGTGTAATGGGCCCCCCCCACCACTGTCATCCATGTACTGGGGGGGCAGGTGCAGTGGGTGGTGGGGGGGCAGACCGGTGTCTTGGTCCAACCCGTAGCCGTGCATCTGTGGAACAAACAGAACACTAACATTAGTAACAATTACCCGCCATAAACTACAACAACAATAACAATAACAATAACAGAAGTGATAAGAGGGAGATAGAAATAATTTAATGCATCAATATTATAAATAAGAACAAATAAGACTTAATGAATAACAACACAAACATCAAAATACTACTACCGGTATATCAAAATAACAAAAATAAAACAGGCTGCACAGCTACTGCACCCACAGATCACCTACATCAAGAAACCAAAATACTCAAAGTCAAAGACCATCTGGACATGAGAGGCACTCAATTCCTGGCAGCAGCCTCCACGAACCAAGACCACCCACTAAACTACATGGCAACACACCCACAGACACCAAGAAATATCAAAACAACACCCAGCACACGGTATCACACACAATTACTGTCCTCTCTCCCTCCCTGCCCACCCCGAACCAACTTCCAGAAGCACATCCATACTCCCCTCTCTCGCCCATCCATCCACTCGCTCACAGGCAACACGCAGCTGCAAGCACGACCTCCCAAATCCATCCTTCCGAATCCTCCCTTCCTCGCGAGGACAGAGTCCACCTGGCCAGGCTGAGATGCGGACACCATCCAGCTCTCCTGAGCTATCAGAAGAGACTGATGACTCCGTTGTCGACGCCTGCCGGGAGGTTAACACAGCACCCCATACCATTAAAAACACTTTTTTTGTTTTCTATCAAGAAGACTGCATTTCACACAACCCACTTACGCCTATCACCATACCAATCTACACTCAAAATGAGGAGCTCTGTGGGAAAGCCCTGGGTCGATGGGCCATGGCCTTCCTGCCAGGGACTCGGGGGCGGTTCGGACAGCAGCTTAGGGAACAACCACACACCACCCCACAACCACACATACACACACACACACACACACACACACACACACACACACACACATTTTGTCTTACTCCCCCTATTTCCATCCCCTGTCTCTCTCTCATTCTTACTAACTTTCACTCTCTCTCTCTCTCTCTCACCCACACCCAGACACACACACACACACACACACACACACACACACACACATACACCCACCCACACATACACACACTCACACACACCCACACACACACATACACCCACCCTCACCCACACCCACACACACAGTCTACATCAATACACACAAAATCCGGCCTGAACCTTGGTAATCGCCATGTTGGTGGCTTAGGCTGGGGGATTTACCTAAATACGGCTTTACAGGTGTAGCTTCGGGGATTATCCGGGATTAAACACACCAGTAATGCTATATTTTGTTCTCATTAGAGTGTGTGTGTGGTTATTAGTGTGGGTGTGGTTATTTGCGTGTGTGTGTGTGTGTGTGTGTGTGTGTGTGTGGTTATTAGTGTGTGTGTGTGGTTATTTGCGTGTGTGTGTGTGTGTGTGGTTATTTGCGTGTGTGTGTGTGTGTGTGTGGTTATTTGCGTGTGTGTGTGTGGGGGGGGTTATTTGCGTGTGCGTGGGGTTATTTGCGTGTGCGTGGGGTTATTTGTGTGTGTGTGTGGGTTATTTGCGTGTGTGTGGGAGGGCGGTTATTTGCGTGGGTGTTTTTTTTTTTTTTTTTTATGTGATTGAGGGAGGCAAAAGGCATAACTGCCTATAGCGAGTGCCTTCCCCATAGTTGAAAGAGTGACAGGGCCAAAATCAAGGGACGTTCGAGCCAAAATGCCTGGACACACGGAGTTTGAAGCAATTTAAGTCATAGGAAGAGGGAAAGACTGATTCTGGGAGAGAGTTCCAGAGCTCAGCTGTTGAGTAGAAGAAAGTTTGAGAGTAACGTTTCACTCTTGGGTTGGAGAGTTGCACAGAGTAGGGGTGGGATTGAGTGGCAAGACGGGTACCACGTGCCCTACGTAAAGGAGGTGGTATGCACTGGGATAGCGCTGAGGAACACTGATTATTATAGTAGCGATAGAATAGCGAGAGAGATGCAACATTGCGGCGGAGAGAGAGAGATTGCAGAGAGTTGGTGAGTGGACGGGAGTTAATGATACGAAAGGCCTTCCCTTCAACCTTGTCCAGGAGAGCGGTGTGAGAGGAACCTCCCACACATGTGAACAATACTCAATACAAGGGCGCACTATGCCCCTGTACAGAGCAAGAAGCTGTGCAGGGGAAAAGAACCCCCTAAGGCGGTTGAGCACACCCAGCTTCTGGGAGGCTGCCTTAGCAAGACTGGTAATATGGTCCTTCCAAATGAGAGCAGAACAAAAAGAGACACCAAGAATATTGAGACAAGATGAAGGGTTAATTTTTGTATTGTTGAAGAATAAGGGATAGTCCGCTGGGAGATCCTGACGGGTAGATAGATGGAGAAATTGGGTTTTGGCACCATTAAAGTTAACAAGGTTTTCTCTGCCCCAATTGGAAATAGTATTTAGATCAGAATTTAAGAGTTCTATGGCTTCATTACGTTTGTCGTTGAGGGATTGCTGGCTTGGGCGTTCTGAAAAACTAATGGAGTAGTGTAAGGTTGAGTCGTCTGCGTATGAATGGATGGGAATTAAAGTACAGTTAAGGAGATCATTTATAAAAATTAGAAAGAGAATAGGAGATAGGACAGAGCCCTGAGGAACACCGGAGTTTATAGAGTGAGGAAATGAACAATGGCCGTCCACAACCGCGGCTATGGAACGGCCGGAAAGGAAATTAGAGACAAAGGCACAGATGGAGGGATAGAAACCGAAGGAGGATAGTTTAGAAATTAAAGATTTATGCCAGACTCTATCGAAGGCTTTCGATATGTCTAGTGCAATAGAAAAAGTCTCACCAAAGTCCCGAAAGGAGGATGACCAAGAGTTAGTAAGATATGAAAGAAGATCACCAGTAGAGCGACCCTTAAGGAAGCCATACTGGCGATCTGAAAGCAGATTATGAGAAGAGAAATGCTTAAGAAATTTGGAAGCAAGAATAGTTTCAAAAACTTTAGAAAGACAAGAGATAAGAGCAATTGGACGATAGTTGGAGGGTTGAGAGCGGTCACCCTTCTTTGGGACAGGTTGAATGTGAGCAAACTTCCAGCATGAAGGGAAGATGTTAGAGGATAGACAGAGACGAAAGAGTTTGCCTAGGCAGGGAGTCAGCACGGAAGCACAGTTTTTGAGAACAACAGGAGGAACACCGTCCGGACCGTACGCCTTATAGTGTTAAGCCCAGAGAGGGTAGAAAGTACATCTTTAGAAGAGATTAGGATATTAGGCATAAGTAAGAGAGAGGAGGATGGAGAGGGAGGAATAGCACCGGAATCATCCAAGGTGGAGTTTCTAGCAAAAGTTTGAGCGAAGAGTTTAGCTTTGTCAGAGGAAGAAGTGATGGTTGTACCATCAGAGTGGGAAAGGGGAGGGAAAGACGAGGAAGAGAAATTGTTGGAGAGGTTTTTGGCTAGATGCCAGAAAGCTTGGGTGGAGCTAGAGTTGGATAGTTCAGTGCATTTATTATTGATGAAAGAGTGTTTGGCAAGTCAAAGAACAGATTTGGCTTGATTCCGGGCAGAAACATATGAAGAATGAGAGTCTTGAGTTTTAAGGCGTCGATACCGTTTGAATGCTTCCTCCTTATTGCGGACAGCAGTAGAACAGGCGTGAGTAAACCAAGATTTTTTAGCATTAGTCTGAGAGAAAGAGAATGGAATGTATGCTTCCATGCCCGACAGGATTACCTCGGTAATGCGTTCAGCACTCTCCGAGGGTCCTCGGCCATGGAAGCAGAAATCATTCCATGGGAAATCAAAGAAGTACTGCCGAAGAGCCTCCCAGTCGGCAGCGCCAAAGTTGGTGTAAGTGAGTGTGTGGAATGCAGTCTTCTGTGATGTGTTTAATGGTATGGGGTGCTGTGTTACATCCTGGGCAGGTGTCGTCGACAGAGCCATCCAATATCTTCTGATAGCTCAGAAGAGCTGGATGGAGCCCACATCTCAACCTGGCCAGGTGGACTCTGTCCTCGCAGAAGGGAGTATTCCGAAGGATGTATTTCGGGAGGTCGTGCCTGCAGCTGCGTCTTGTTGTTGAGTGATTGGAAGGGAACGGCAAGATATATGAGTATGGATGTGTTTCTGGAAGCTGGTTTGGGGTGGGCAGGGAGGGAGAGATGACATTGTTTGTGTGTAATATCGTATGCTGGGTGTTGTTTTGATATCCCTTGGTGTCTGCGAGTGTGCTGCCATGTAGTGTAGCGGATGGTGTTGGTTTGTGGAGGCTGCAGCCAGGAATTGAGTGCCTCTCATGTCTAAGTGGTCTTTGACTTTGTGGACTTTGTTTGTTGTATGTAGGTGATAATTATGTAGGTGTAGTAACTGTGTAGCCTGTGATATTTAGGGCTTTGTTTTGAATGGTCTTCAAGGTGTTGTGAGTAGATGTAAAGCATGCCAAAACAGCCAAAGCCAAAACAGCCAATGACAAAACAGCCAATGCCAAAACAGCCAATGCCAAAACGAACAATGCCAAAACGACCAATGCCAAAACGGCCAAAGCCAAAACGACCAAAGCCAAATCGGCCAAAGCCAAATCGGCCAAAGCCAAATCGACCAAAGCCAAATGGGCCAAACCCAAATCGACCAAAGCCAAATCTAACCTAACCTAACCTAAGCTAACCTAACCTAACAGCCAATGCCAAAACAGCCAATGCCAAAATGACCAATGCCAAAACGACCATAGCCAAAACGACCATAGCCAAAATGGCCAAAGCCAAAACGACCAAAGCCAAATCGGCCAAAGCCAAATCGGCCAAAGCCAAATCGACCAAAGACAAATCGGCCAAAGCCAAATCGACCAAAGCCAAATCTAACCTAACCTAACCTAACCTAACCTAACCTAGCCTAACCCTTTCTCTCTCTCTCTCTCTCTGTATCTCTCTCTTTCATCATATTTTTTCAACGCTATTCTTAGAGTTCAGATTTAAAGATACCAAACCAGATATATCCTGATTTTACCCATCTAACCTAACCTAGCCTAACCTAACCTAACCTAACCTAGCCTAACCCTTTATCTTTCTCTCTCTCTCTGTATCTCTCTCTTTCATCATATTTTGCCACCGTATTCCTATTCTTAGAGTTCAGATTTAAAGATACCAAGCCAGATATATCCTGATTTCACCCATCTAACCTAACTTAAGGGGAGGTTTTTAGTTCGTTCCCTAGAATTCCATCAAGCTTAAAATTACACCCCCTAGACCCCCTTTCAAGATAAATGTTTACATTTTTCGGTAGAAAAATGTCCCGGCCAAAGGCCGATTCCTCTTAAATTACAGGCTCGCTATCGCTCGCCAGGATAAAATCGACACCCAAATGGCACGAATGGTCTTAAAATTGACTTAAATGGGGCGAGGGTTCTTAAAATCGTCAAACTAATGGGGCGAACGTCTTAATATCTCAAAAGCAACGGTGCTAAACATGAGGGAGAAAGGGGTCCAGAAAAAAATCCTCCAGGTGGATATCTCCCCTTAACCTAACGAAGCCTACCTGCCTGGCGCTATGGTGATACACGCAAGACAACCCGCTTCACGAGAGCTAATCATATTATTAGTAGAATCAGTAAGTTGCAAGGTTCACTTTATCTGGTCACCACCTCTCTGTTTTACTATCTGCATTTGTAAATCTATCTATCTATATATCTATTGACCAATCGATTTGTCTCCCTTCGCTGGCACATATCCAATTTCCCAAAGTATTTCTTGAAAAATTATGTATTGAAAAATCAGCTGCTAAAGAATATTTCTCGAAAGGTGGAAAATTATAAATAATTCAATAAATATAATTATAATTACATTAATATATAAATATAATATATATATATATATATATTTTTGTTTTTTTTCTTTAAGGCAGGCGAGGTTGAAGGAAATACAGGTATCAGCATTAATTATTTTATTATTAAGGCTTTCGATAGAACGAACAGCAATTCTCAGGTGTTCTGGGAGATTGTGCAAAAGGTGAGCAAAATTCATGGTGATCCGACGTGTTTCGATAGACAACTATCATCTTCAGGGAAGATTTGTCAGCTCGTTGTATGATGATGTTAGGGTTCTCCCTGAGTTGTTTGGCTGCTTGGAAGCTTGGAAGTGATCATACGACGAGCTGACAAAGCCTCCTGTCTGGTGATCCATGGAAAGGAGGAGTACCTGCAGAAAATGGACACCATCTTAAGTGATAAAAATAAATTCAAAAGGATCACTCGCAACCCCACAGATGAAATAAAAAGGAAAACCAACACCACCATCACCGCCATCAACGCTAAAACTGAAGGGGTACACATGAAAAAACTCATCGGGGAATTTTCCCCTGGTCACGCCTATGGTACTGTAAAAACACACAAACCAGGAAATCCCCTCCGCCCCATCATCTCCCAGGTACCTACGGCCACCTACCAGATCGCCAAGACCCTCAACAACCTCCTCACCCCCTACATACCTCGTCAATATAACCTCAACTCCGCTAATGATTTCCTAGAAATTTTACGAGACGCCCCCCCGAACTAACGACCACATCACCGCCTCTCTCGACGTGGAAAGCCTATTCACCAACGTACCTGTGGACAGGACCATCAACTTAATCCTGCAAAAAGTTTACCATTGCCCTGACACACCCAATCTTGACATACCGGAGAAGGCACTGAAGACGCTGTTGGAGCTCTGCACCAAAGAGGCACCTTTCCTCTGCCCCCGTGGAAACATGTACCAGCAAATAGACGGGATAGCGATGGGTAGCCCCCTGGGGGTCCTGTTCGCTAATTTTTTCATGGGAACTATAGAAGAGGAGCTCCTTGATGCCCACCGCCCCTCGGTCTACTGCAGATATGTGGACGACATATTCGTACTAGTAAAGGACCTCAACGAACTCAGGGACCTCCAGCATCGCTTTATGGCCGCCTCAGGACTTAACTTCACCTATGAAGAGGCCACCAATGGACAGCTTCCCTTCCTCGACCTCCTTGTTTCGTTTAATAATCAAGAATTCAAAACTACCGTCTACACCAAACCCACGAACAATGGCCAATGCCTCAACAGGGAAAGTGAATGCCCCCAACGATACCTGCTGTCCACCATCACAGCCTACATCAGGAGAGCCATCACCCATTGCACCGCGTGGAGCGCCACCCACAAGTAACTAGAACGCCTTACCCAGGTACTCGTTAACAACGGATACTCTAATACAGATGTCACCAACACCATAAGAAAACACCTTAATAAATGGTACAACCAAGCCCCCCCTACTACCAACCCAACCAACGCCATCACTATCTTCTACCGCAACTACATGTCATCTGATCACAATACCGACGAATCCATCATGAAAGAAATAATTACCAAAAACGTCCTCCCCACCAACCCCGACCACAAAATAAAACTTATCATCTACTACAAATCCTCCAAAACCTCCAACCTCATCCTCCGTAACAGACCTATCTCTCCCAAGACTCCGAAAATAGACGACCATGTGATATACCAACACAATTGCAATAATGTGGACTGTGGACCTCAAACCTACGTTGGTATGACACAAAATCGTTTATCACGCCGTCTCACCCTCCATCTCCAATCTGGAGCTATCAAACACCACTATAAAGCCCCCCACCACCAAGCCCTTACTCACTCTGACCTAGATAAAAACACCTCCATAATTGATAAAGAGACAGAACCCAGAAGACTTGCTATACTTGAAGCCCTATATATTCAAACTCTTAATCCTTCCATAAATAATCAAACTCTCGACCTTCAAATACTCCCATCAGCTAAACGTTACTCTCAAACACCCCCTAACATTACTCCCCTTACCACTCCGACTCTGCCCTTACCCCCTCTCTCCTCTCCTCCCCTTCCCCCCCACTACTTCATTTAACCAACGCGTGCCGCCCCTCAACCCTACGCTTCAAACTGGACCAGAAACCCGAGATACATCTGGCCCGCCACCCCTCACAAGGGCCCAACCTCCCCCTCGCACAGCAGACCCCCTACGACAACATCTAGCATCTACGAACCCGCCCAGCCAACCAGGAGGCAGGAAAAGCGCGCGCCTCATTGGTCGCCAACTAGCCAATCATATGCTAGCCAACACCCAATAAACCTTACTGTGATCTTCCTAATATGTAAATAAGCTGTTATGTTATATCCTATTCACTTACCTTCCATTCCCTGAAGATGATAGTTGTCTATCGAAACGCGTCGGATCACCATGAATTTTGCTCACCTTTTGCACAATCTCCCAGAACACCTGAGAATTGCTGTTCGTTCTATTGAAAGCCTTAATAATAAAATAATTAATGCTGATACCTGTATTTCCTTCAACCTCGCCTGCCTTAAAGAAAATTTAATACCTGGCTACACCAACATATATATATATATATATATATATATAAAATACTTTATATTTATATAAATATATATAATTTATAATTATATATATATATATATATATATATATATATATATATATATATATATATATATATATAGGGCAGGAAGACCCCCATTGAGATGGAGAGACTGTGTAAGAAAGGCTTTGGATGATAGAGGAATGACTATAGATCAGGCAGGGGAAGTGGTGGTGGACAGGAGTGAATGGAGGATGCATGTGAATAGTTGAGTGAACACGTGGTCATTTGGAGTAAGGGGTCGGGTGCAAGTTGGACTAGATAATAGTCCATCAGGCGCCTGGCCCGGGGAGACGATTAATATGAAGGGTGCGCCTGGAAGTGTGGTGGGAGGGCTTGTGGCTTTGGCTCCGCTGCATGTCTGCTTGCCGAGGTCGGAACCTCTCTGGGTGGTCGGGGGCCGAGGGAGTGCGGGAGCGACCTTCGTGACCCTGGTCTCTGGGTCCTCTCCTGGGTGACCTGGATGTGTGTGAGTTTGTGCTTTTTATCTGTATTTATTTGTTGTTTTATGTTGTTTTTGTGTTTTCCCTGTTCTTGCCATGTCTTGAGTCCGCTACCCCCAAAATGGGGATTGGGCCTGAGCGCATATAGATAGATATATATATATATATATATATATATACTATAGAAAATGCTATATTGTCACTCAGACTTGTCAGTCATTTCATATGAGTTGTGACCTTTCCGGAGACACGAGATCTCAAATGTTAGGGACAATTTTTAACTTTGTGATTCTCGACTACATTCATTGATTTATTTTTAATTTTCCACCTGTTGAGAAATATTCTTTGGCAGCTGATTTATCAATACATAATTTTCCAAGGAATACTTTGGTAAATTGGATATGTGCCTGTGAAAGGAGACAAATTGATTGGTCAACAGATAGATAGATAGATAGATAGATTTACAAATGCAGATATAAATTATATATATTATATATATATATATATAATATATATATATATATATATATATATATATATGTATATACTGTATATATATATAAATATTTATAATATATATATTATATATTATATATATATAATATATATATATATATATATATATTTATATCTGCATTTGTAAATCTATCTATCTACACAAAATGTAATTTGTATAAAGTTTATCTTCTTGACTTATTTTATATCTAATTCTGAAATGTGTTAACAAAAGGCTTATGACATGTATTGTACAAGGATGAAATAATACAGTAAAACTACGTTACGATGCTAATTCATACTGATTTGTTTACTCAAAAACAAGGCATTAGCATTATGATTAGTAATATGTCATTTGGAGCAGAGATTGATGGTATGGTTTAATCAATTAGATTACATTGATGGTGATGTAATGCTTGGAATAATTTTAATAATTGTTGTTGATTAACTAAACAGTGGCAAACTAAAAAAAAACAAAGGTTGCATTGGTTCCAGGCACGACACTGTCATCATTATATATATATATATATATATATATATATATATATATATATACTGTATATTGTTTTTTCTATGTGGATGCGGGAGACACAAGGCAGAACTGCCTGTAACGAGTGCCTCACACTGTTGAAAGAGTGACAGGACCAAAATCTAGGAATGTTCGAGCCAAAATGCCTGGACACACGGAGCTTGAAGCAAGTTAAGTCATAGGATGCGGGGAAGATGGATTCAGGAAGAGAGGTCCAGAGCTCAACTGTTGAATAGAAGAAGATTTAAGAATATCGTTTCACTCTTGGATTGGAGAGTTGCACAGAGTAGGGATCGGATTGTGTTGCAAGGAGGGTTCTACGTACTCTACGTAGAGGAGGTGGCATACACTGAGAGAGCTCTGAAGAACATTGATTATTGTAATAGCGGTAGAATAGCGAGAGAGATGCAACACTGCGGCGAAGAGAAAGAGATTGCAAAGAGTCAGTGAGTGGACATGAGTTAATGATGCGAAAAACTGTTTTTTTTCTACTTTGTCGAGAAGTGCTGTGTGAGAGGATCCTCCCCACACATGCGAACAATACTCAATACATGGACGCACTGTGCCCCTCTACAGAGCAATAAACTGTGCTGGGGTATAGAACCCCCGGAGGCGGTTGAGCACACCCAGCTTCTGGGAAGCTGTTTTAGCAAGGGTGGTAATATGGTATTTCCAAGTGAGATCAGGAGAGAAAGAGATTCCTAGAATACTGAGAGAAGATGAAGGATTAAAATGTGTTTTGTTGAAATAGCGAGGCCGTTCTAAATTATCTGTGCCCCATGAATATTCTTCCCCCTCACTTAAACATTAGGCTACCATAGTGCGGTGGGAATATGAACACGATTAGATTAATATCCAGTATTCTAGAATGGATAATCAGTCGTAGGTGTGTGCATAAACCTTTAACCGTCTTAGTGGTGTAATGGTTAAGGTATCTAAATGTGTGTGTGATAACCTGGGTTCGAATCCTGGTGGATCACATACTGTATATTATGCTTTCATTAATTTCATTGGAGGTGTTTGGTGTGGTGGTGAAATTAATAAAAATAGAATATAAGGGTTAGTCTTTACAGGTAGATAAATGGAGATATTGGGTTTTGGAAGCATTGAAAGTAACAACAATTTTCTCTGCCCCAAATGGAAATGGTTGATAGGTCAGAGTTTAAGTGTTTTATGGCATCTTTGCATGATTTTTTTGAGTGCTTGCTTGTTGGGGGGCTCTGGAAAACTAGTTGAATATTGTAAGGTAGAGTCATCAGCATATGAATGGATAGGACTGGAGGTACAGTTGAGAAGATGAATGAATATTAGAAAGAAAATTGGAGACAGGACAGAACCCTGAGGAACACCGGAGTTGATAGGTTGAGGAGGTGAACAATGGCCGTCCACAACCGCAGCTATGGAATGGCCAGAAAGGAAATTCGAGTTAAAGGCACAGATAGAGGGGTGGAAACCGAAGGAGGGTAGTTTAGAAATTAGAGATTTGTGCCAGAATCTACCAAAGGCCTTCGATATGTCTAGCGCAATAGAAAGGTCTAACCGAAGTCCCGGAAGGAGGATGACCAGTTAGTAAGATATGAAAGGAGATCCCCAGTATAGCGACCCTCAAGGAATCCATACTGGCAATCTGAGAGTAGATTATGAGAAGATAAATGCTGAAGAAATTTTGGAGTAAGAATAATTTTAAAAACTTTGGAAATGTAAGAAATGAGAGCAATTGGCCGATAGTTGAAGGGTTGAGAGCGGTCACTCTTTTTTGGGACACGTTGAATGAGAGCAAACTTCCAGCAAGAAGGGAAGACGTTAGAGGAGAGACAGAGACAAAAGAGTTTGCCTAGGCAGGGAGTCAGCACAGAAGCACAGTTTTTTAGTACAACAGGAGCAACACCGTCCGGACTGTACACCTTCTTAGCATTAAGCCCAGAGAGGGTAGAAAGTACATCTTTAGAAGATATTAGGATATTAGGCATGGGTATGTGAGAGGAGGGTGGAGAGGGAGGAATAGCATCAGAATCATCCAAGTTTGGGCAAAGTGTTCAGCTTTGTCACAGGATAAAGTGGCGGTGGTGCAGTCAGACTGGAAAAGAGGAGGGAAAGACGAGGACACAAATTGTTGGAGAGATTTTTGGCTAGATGCCAGAAAGCTTGGGAAGAGTTAGAGTTAGATAGTTCTGTGCTTTTATTATTGATGAAAGTGTGTTTGGCGAGTCGAAGAACAGATTTGGCTTGATTCCGGGCAGAAACATAGGAAGTATGAGATTTTTTAGTTTGAAGGCGACGGTACTGTTTGAATGCTTCCTCCTTGTTGTGCACCGCAGTAGAACAAGCATGAGTAAACCAAGATTTTTTAGCATTAAACTGAGAGAAAGAAAATGGAATGTATGCTTCCATGCCCAAGAGGATTACCTCGGTAATGCGTTCATCACTCTCCGAGGGTTCCCAGCCACGGAAGGAAAAGTCATTCCATGGGAAACCAAAGAAGTACTGCCGGAGAGCCTCCCAGTCGGCAGCGCCAAAGTCACAAGCGCCTCCGGCTGGGAGGATCGGGTGGCCGTACTGGAGAGATAGGACAGGTAACATAGATAAGTTTATGGTAGGAGGAGACCAAAGGAGAGAAAATATTTATAGTATAAGCAGAAGGGTTAGAAGTTAGAAATAAGTCAAGAAAGTTGGGTCGATCTCCGAAGCGATCCGGGATATGGGTCGGGTGTTGGACTAACTGCTCTAGGTCATTCAGGATAGAGAAGATGTAGGGTTGTTCACCAGGTTGGTCAGTGGAAAGAGAGGAAAGCCATTGGCGGTGGTGAACACTAAAATCTCCTAGGGTGGAGATTTCTGCGAAAGGAGAGATGGATAGAATGTGTTCCACTTTAGACGTTAGATAGTCAAAGAATTTTAGATAGTCAGTAGAATTAGGGGAGAGATAAACAGCGCATAATTATTTAGTTAGAGAGTGACAAGAAAGCTTTAGCCAGAGAGTTGAGAGTCAAAATTGGGAACATGAGAGAAAGCGAGATTGTTGCGCACATATACGCAACATCCACCTTTTGCTTGAAACTGAGGATAGAGATAGTAGGAGGATACAGAGAAGGGTTTGCTGTCAGTAGTCCTAGACACCTGAGTTTCGGTGAGAAAGAGGGTTGGTAGAGGAGAGATGGTGTTCCACAGAGTAGAAGTTAGAGGAAAGTCCACGAATGTTGCAGAAATTGAAATATATTGTATGTATGTATGTATATACTTAGCATTTACCCCATAGTTGGGGGTGGCCGACTCGAGACATATTCCGAACAGAAACAACATTTAAAGTTCCAACCACATTCGCTCTCTCGTCTAGTAGGTGAAATTTGTAAGGGAAGCAGTATTCCTAGCCTCCCGCCCCCGAATTAGGAAAAGTAGCGCAGGAAAAGAGACAGGCAGAAAGGCTAAGGTTGAGTAGAGGATGACAAACCCCACTCTGGACAAAACCATGGTGCCCTCACCTAATTATAATAATAATAATAATAATAATAATAATAATAATAATAATAATAATAATAATAATCTTGTGGAACTATGTGTTAATTTTAGAGGCTCCACGTAAACAATATTACAGAAGCACCACAGTATTATGATGCCGCCATTAAACTCTTAATTTGGCTAACATTAAAGGAGAGGTAACTAGCCGTCAAAGGCGTAAAAGGATCTCAATTATCACATATACTCAAAAAGGTTTTTGTCTTTCACAAACTTAATATAATCTTTTAATTTTAACTATGCAACATGTGGTAATAATAAGAAACATGGCAATCGGAGACCTTTGACTCCGCTGTGCTATCGGAGTCTGCCACAATATGTTTGGGACATTTGTTAACCTGGATGCTGCATCAATCATTTTTATGAAGGTTCACAAGTATGGGATATTTAAAAGTAATTTTGGACCTTATACAGTGTTATTACATCATTCATATGCGTAAATTTTACACAAACATTAGGGTAAATTGGAAATATCCAGTGAAAACCATATTATTGTGATGGGAGAGGTGGCGAATGCATACCAGGGAGCGCGACATACGTGTGCTTCTTCTGCCTGCTTGAGGCACACTGACAGTTCTAGCTCTCTCCTATGCGTGTATGAGGAGAAGGTTTAGTGGTTTGATTTTCATCTTTTACTCCTTTATTGACTTTTGGCTAAAATTTGTCAGGTTCAGGGGCTATATTGAATTTTAGTTTTGATATGGCACCAGAGATGTCTGTGTTTGTAATTACAATGTTGCATAGGGCATTGCAGTTGTTAATTTGAACTGGCAGAATATGAGGAACAGAGTTAATATCTTCCTCTCTGTACACCGATGCAAACAAGTTTTTGAGAGTGTTGTTCATTTGAATTACATTATCAATAGTTATCAATTATCAATTGTTGTCGAGTAAACTACTTTTTTACATCTGATATACTTATATAACCTTTTACATCTGATATACTTATATAACCTTTTACATCTGATATACTTATATAACCTTTTTGGATTTGACTTGCTAACATTCGCAATATGTTGTTCATACCTTGTTTTGCCCTGTTTTATTAATGTCTTTGCTTTACGACGAAGATTGGTGAAATTCCCCTACAATTTTGACATAATATGGTCCGGTGGAATGCTTCATGGGCGTGTTTCTTTGCTGATAGACAATATTTGATTTCCTTGTTGCACCATTTAGGTTCATTATTTCTATTTGAATGTTGAGTTTGGACTGGTATGCAAGATTCTACAGTATTATTATGTATATTTGAGAATGTTTCCCAAATGTTCTCTATAGCTATTTTATGGTTTATGAAATTATAACTAGTAGCATTGAGTATGTTTTTCAGCTTGTGAAAGTCGGCCTATCTTAAATTTAGTACTTTCTCCTGACTTTAGTTTGGTTTGACATTATCAATGCCATTGTTGAAGGTTATTGAGTGGTGATCGCTTGAACTAAATTCATCCCCTACCACGGCTTGGTTTACAGAATGGGTTAACATGTTTTAGTGACAGGCCTAAACCAGGTACGAATGTGAGGTTCATTGCATGTTATCTGCCATAATTGAAGCTGAAAATTACTTTTACAATAGAGACACTGAGGGGTGAGAGAGAGAGAGAGGTAGCTCACACATGTCCAGCGTCACACATACTGAATACAGCCAAAAATGGCTTATTTTTAGCGATTTTGCCCTTCATTTGCAAGATCGTTACAAGATAACCAGACTTCTTAAAGAGGTGACTCAGGTGTCATTTGAAAGCTCTATTACCGTACGTTCACGGATATATAATTGTATTATGCTCTGGCTTTGGCTTATGCATGAAAATGAGCAGAGAATGAAGGTAAGTTCGGTAAATTATGCCCGCTTGTATGGGATAAAGTAGACCTGTTTTCTTTGAATTTTAGATTCTAGAACACCCCTTGCTTGGATACACACCCTCTCACAACTGATACCTATAGCAGAAAGATATTACTAAGATAAGGCAAGTTATAGAAACGCCTGACAACAAGCATAACCCGTACGGTACTACTAAGCCAGCCAGCAGGTAATACCAAAATGTATGGGTATCTTGCCCACAGCAAACATATTTTTTACAAAGGACGTATCCATACGTCGGACGCAGCAAAAGAGTTAATAGCGTGATGGTGTGTGTCTATCTATCTATCTATATGCTCAGGCCCAATCCCCATTTTGGGGGTAGCCGACTCAAGACAGAGAAAGAACAGGGAAAACACAAAAACAACATAAAACAAAAAATAAACACAGATAAAAAACACAAACTCTCACATATCCAGGTCACCCAGGAGAAGACCCAGAGACAAGGGTTACCAAGGTCGCTCCAGCACTCCCCCGGCCCCTGACCACCCGGACAGGTTCCAATCTCGGCAGGCAGACATGCAGCGGAGCCAAAGCCACAAGCCCTCCCACCACACTTCCAGGCACACCCTTCATATTAATCGTCTCCCCGGGCCAGGCGCCTGATGGACTATTATCTAGTCCAACTTGCGCCCGACCCCTTACTCCAAATGACCAAATGTTCACTCAACTATTCACAAGCATTCTCCATTCATTCCTGTCCACCTCCACTTCCCCTGCCTGATCTATAGTCATTCCTCTATCATCCAAAGCCTTTCTTACACAGTCTCTCCATCTCAATGGGGGTCTTCCTGCCCTTCTATCTCCCCTTGTACCTGACTCACATATTCTCTTTGTAAGCCTTTCATCTCCCATTCGTTCAACATGACCATACCAGCTCAGCACCCTTCTGTCCACTCTGGCTGACAAATGTTCCTGCTGCCCCACTCTCCTACGTATCTCTTCATTCCTCAATCTGTCTCTACGAGTAACTCCACACATACTCCTCAAGCAGCTCATCTCCATCACATCCAGCCCTCTTTTCTCCTTTTCTTCAGAGCCCATGTCTCAGCCCCATACATCACTGTTGGCACAACAATTCCTTGATACAGTGCACTTTTTACTTTCACTCCGAGATTTCTCGTCTTCCACATACTTCCCATTGCTGGGAAAACCTTTCTTCCTTCACACACTCTCTGTTTTACCTCCACTTCCATACCTCCACTCCTGCTTATTGTTCCTCCTAGATATTTAAAACACTCTACTTGGTGTGTGTACAGTTAATATATGCACATATTGTATTTTCTCTTCTATCATATGTTTGGTGATAAACTTAATCCATTTATTGTGCTGTGTTATTAGCTTTATTCGCTTAAAATGATAAACACATTTAATATTTTGTAAATGTCAGCATCCTTTTGTATAATGGTTTAAATTGTGTAAGACACAGAGGGACATGTATATTTTGAGGATTATTACGATATAAAAGTGCATAGTATTATATGATAATACAGTTACATGGCTGTTGCATGGCATATCTTGCTGTGCTCCTGCTTTTTCACAAGAATATCGTTTTAGTGTTCGATCACTATGAACTATAGACAGACGTATATTATGTAATCTAAGGGCTGAGTCAAGCAATTCTAAATAAAAGAGGATTATGTTCGCAATTACTGTACAGTCGGTCAAATAAGTGATGTCTCGGCACCAAGTATATTTCTATCAATAATTGGTATCATAGCTATATAAGCATGAATTCATCGTTTTGAGTGAGATATACAAATATGTTTCAATATTTACGCACCCTATTCAACATCTGACAGACATTAATACAGCACACAGTGAGCAAAACTTAATGACAGCGGAGACACAACTTATTTGGCCAACCGTACTGCGGTGATGGTGAAATGTGTACTGAGTGAGGAGTTCATAGTCCGTGTTGGAGTCCATCAGGGTTCAGTGTCCTCTTTATTATGGTCCTGGAGGCACTGTCTAGAGTTTTTAGATCCGGACTCCCGTTGGAGCTGTTTTATGCAGACGATTTATTCCTAATAGCTGACAATGTGCAAGATGCTGAACCCAAATACAGAAGATGGAGAGAGGGCATGGCGTGCAAGGGTTTAACCCTTATTTAGCGGCGAGCAACATAAGTCGAGTTAAATAAAGCTGGACTATGTGGCGGCGCTCGACATAACTCGAGTGGCAATTTCAGCACGTAATGTGGCTGAGAGAGAGAGACAAGTGGTGGCAGGAGACTAGCGAGCGTATGACTGCTCCAGACCACCGCGGCGAACGTACTGACACAAATCTCAGCTCCCTCCTCCCTCTCTCACTCGCTACATACTCAATTATGTACTGAAAGTACCGAATTACCTGCTTTTTGCACTCGCGTTGCACGGTTATTGCAAGAAAACTATCCATCATACAAGGATCGTTATGGTGTCATTCGAAAGCTCTGTTTATGCCCTTTCAGGGATAGGTACTTGTTTTACGTTCTGGGTCTTATTTAGGCATGAAAATGATCACGTAAACAGCCCTATTTTGGCTAAAAACACCCCGCTGTGCGGTACACATAAATAAACCGCATAGGCCGCTCGTAAGGTGTTAAGAGTCAATATTAACAAAACTAAGGTTATGCATTGTAGATTGAGGTGAGGTAATGTGGAAAAGAGAGGGGGCATACCCATGTGCAGTGTGTGGAAAGGGTGTGGGTGCTAACTTGATTCAATGTAGCATATGTCGATGTTGGGTGCACCATGGGAATAAGCACTGTAGTAGAATAAAAGGACCCCTGCCGAAGAATAAGTCAGAAATAGAGAAATTTGAGTGTGTAGTGTGTAAAGACGAGCTTGTGTTAAATGATGATCCTGTGGCTGTGAATTTTGGAAATGAGTCATTGGAGCTGGTGGACAAGTTTTGTTACCTAGGAGATACCATCTCTGCCGGTGTTGGGGCCGAGGCTGCCACGGTCGCTAGCATTAGATGTGGCTGGGGGAAGATCAGAGAACTGCTGCCAATTCTGACCATGAAAAGAATGCCTCTCCCCTTGAAGGAAAAGGTGTATGCCTCATGTTTGCAATGACGTATGCCTCAGAAACATGGGCTTTTAAAGTAGAGGATGTCAACAGAATTGAACGTAATGAGATGAGAATGGTGAGATGGATGAGTGGGGCCAGGCTGCAGGATAGAATAACAAATGATGAGCTGAGAAGATGTTTAGGTATAAAGAGTATTAGCGAGGAGATGCATACAAGTAGACTGGGATGGTATGGACATGTGGAGAGAATGGATGAACAAAATTGGATGAAAAGATCCAGGTCTGTGATTGTGGAGGGAGCTGCACCAAGGGGTGGACCGAGGAAAACCTGGGATCGGACTATACGTGCCGATCTCAAACAGTAACTTTATCAGCAGGCATTACCAAACTAATAATTGCCGTCCCTGAGACATACATGTCAATTAATGAAACATGCATACGTGACCCACAAATTGCATTATAATTTGTGCCGTGGCAAATAATGTTTTATTTAATGAACACATAATATGTGTATGACGACAATGTTTGGTGTTTGCATACATAATAGGCTGAACATGCTTGGATGCTTGACATCAATGTGATTATTATCATTATAAGTATAACTCATGGCTAAGATGGATTGTTTGCTATACATATATTACTATTATTTAAATACTAATATTATATATCAATAGAAAATTAACAGATAATGTCTTTCGAATTTGGGAAGCACACATAATTATATGATCTAACATATCGTCCAAGAAAAACATGACCATAGACACAATATACACAGCCATATGCAAACCTATAAGTCAGATAATATCAAATTTACGTGAGGGTATTAGCCGAACCTGTGCCAAGCACTATCTTACAAGGCACTCATTATAGTCCATGAGCCAAGACCCGAATTTTGGGATATCGGTACCACCCGGGGTGACTAATTCTCTTAGGTGTTTTTAGCTTGCTACATGTCTCTAGTTTATGTTTTGATATGATAGCCCTTGCACATTGGTAGCTTAATGGTCGTTATCACTTCTTGAATAGACATACCCTACCGAAAATTCCGAAATTTTTTAAAATGTCAAATTTGGGGACAGGAATGCCTAAATGTCAACAAAATGCATATAGTAATTGTCACATTTAATACAAGTCCTGTAAATACACACTAAGCATGCCATGGGCTTGTACATACTATTATGGCAAATTACTACTCCTAAATATCATCTACGTCAGACTCGGAATCTGACTGTTGTGCCACCGGCTCTTCTTCAATAGCCTTGTTCTGACATGTCTGTAACCTGCACATGTCCGTGCATTTTAGACCATTGCTGAGGCAAGTACACTTAGGGAGTTCGCATGACCGCACACACTTGCAAGACAGTAGCTGCATAACAGCATCTGGTGCTGGTGAGCCTCGCATCCAGTTGACGGCAAGCTTACCGTCTTCATCTGTCATCCAACCGCAGTCTGTTGGGTTTGCAACAAATGGCTGGCTCTGAAGACTTCTCCTCCAGATCGCAGCCTGGTAGTTTGCACGCAGTGCATGCATGAAGAGGCAGTCCTCACAAGGAGGGAGTTGACTTGACTCTACCTCTCCACGTCTTGCACAGAACAGCTCATACCGAAGCTTGTTTACCTTAGTTGTGTGGGTAGATGGTAGGTACATGTGGCAGGTGATTTCCTGTAGCTTCTCAAAGAGTTCAGGAGACACTTCCCATGAGCGTCCAAGTTCGTGAAAAGCATGCTGGTATGTCTTGTCCATCTTCACCTGCTTGAGTGTCGTCATCTTCCCTCGGCCAGCGAATGCACTGACGGTATCACAGCCTGTAAAGGCATGCATACCAATCAATGAATCACACACGCTGCCTCCCAGTGTGCGGCTCAGTGTGGTGATATCCAGGAATCTTGTCCGGTTCTTCGTCCCGCACTTCTGGAACAGATGGGATGGGATCTTGTGGCACATGCCAAGACACAACACCATGACGTCTGTATCTTCTGCAGTGATGATGACAGACTTGTTCCCAGATTCTGCTGCATGAAGTGCATGGAGAAGAAGGCGTGTGTCTGCTTCTTCTTGAGTTGACTTAAGCTCAGGAGCCTCTTCCCACTGCTCTTTGGTGATCTTGAAGCAGCGCTGCTCACATGTGACATACAGCTCCTTGTCCTTGAGCTTCTCCCTGTGCTGTGGTGCCTTCCATTCTTCTACCAAGAACTTGATAAGACTTGCCTTGTTGGAGGAACTACCGAGTAACTTTCTCCACTGCTGGATGTTGTGCCCAGGTTGAATGTTCTTGAAATTAATTCCTGTGCCTGCACTTCTTTTGGCTCGTTCTGCATCCTTGATGGATGTCTCCTTGTAGATATCAAACACAACATCAATGCGCCTGCTCTTAGCACCTTCATGAACAGCGTGACTCAGTGCTGTACCTGCAAGCTGTGAAAAAGTTTTGTCGTTTCCCTTCAGTTTGTGGACCAGGCTCATCCCATCAATTATGGTAGCAGAGGGCTCGGGTATCACTTCTGCAGGAGAAACCTTCCTCTCTAACTCCTTTGCGAGGGCAGCCTTGTTGGTCTTGCGGAGAGACCCATCACCGCTGGCAAGTGCCCAAGGCAAAGGCCCCAGGGGATGAGCCAAGACATCACTCATTTTGAGCTTTCTGTTCTCGGCAACAAGGATCATCTGGCCAAATAGGTTCCTGTCAGCCTTTAAGATAACCTCCTTGGCATGGTCTTGTGAGCGTGGCTTCATTCTGATGTTAGTGAACGTTCTCAGTTTCGTCTTCGTCATCGTGTCATGAACCTGTATAGTTGGCGTATCGATCTCCAGGCGCTCTTCCTTGAAGGCTTGATATGCATCCTCTCCTATTCTGTGCCATTGACTCTATGAGAAGGACCTGCTCCACTTAGGGTCTCTTCAAGTCGGTCAATGTTATCCCAGGCCAGGGTTGTGAACACACCAGGGTAGATGTTTGCTGGCAGTGGAATGTCATCCTTTGAGCATTCCAGCTTCTGGATACAAAGGGCTGTATCGATCTCCTCAAACATTGAGTAAGACACACAGTGACCAAGACGATTCAGAGTTCGGATCAGTTCTGTGTTTCCTGTCAAAGACTTTACAGCATTGGTCAGCAGTACGTGCTTGGGTGGTTTTGTCTTGCCACTGGTAACAGCAAAGACCAAGTCACTGCCAAAGGAAGTGGCAAGACGTTGAGCTCTTTCAGAGGGAGTTTCACACTCACACTCTCCTGTCAGCAGGGTGTGCAGGAATTGAGTGACTGCTGCAGGAATGACATTCTGATCTGTATCGGGAGGCCATGGCTGACTCACATCTTGTTTATTGATCTCATTCCTCAGCTGCATTCCTGCTTTGGTTAAGACATCTTCAGAGTTAGCTGCTCTTGCTTCTTGCAGGTCTTTTGCCATTTTGTGTGCTTGCCGGGCAAGGTCGTCCATTGAGAGGCTGCGTGGATAGATTAGAAGCTTTCCTTTCTCATCTGGGACAAAGCGTAGTGATTCTCCAAACTCGGTTTCAATCTTTCGGCGAACATGTTTCTTTGTCGCTGGTTTCAGTTGGATAATACCACGGGACATCATGGATCTCTCAAGCCTAGATGTGAGGTTTGTCATAGGCAGTACCTCTGGGTTGGGGAATAATTTGGTCCTTATATACAAGCAGAGTTCCTCGAGGGCTTCTGTCTCAACCTCTTCGTAGCGTGCTTCCTCGCTTTCTTCCTGATTTTCACCTGCACCCGACCTGGCGGCCGCTGGGAAATCATCTTTTGTGAAGAGTTTGTAGCACGACTTGTGGTAGTGACCCTCTGCAGCAACAAGGTCTCTGCTAACTAAACCAAGGATTCTCTGGTTGAGTTTCCTTATTGCTGCTCTGCGAATCTTCTCATCTGCTCGTAGCTCAACACACTGTATGAGTGGCTCCCTTGTCTTTGTTGTTTTATGTACTTGCTTGACTTCTCGCAGAAGATACATACTTTGGCATACACCCTGCTAGTACTAGGGGCATCCCTTGATGCCCTCCTCCTGGGGTCGACGCTTGCTGATTCTATCTTGACACCCTTGGCAAGGATAGAATCCAGTGACTTCTTCATTGTAAAGAGACTACGACATTTACGGTGATAATGTATGTGTGGTATTCCTCCTTCTTCAAGGCCCTTGGCTGCTTCCAGGACTGGATCATGCTGCCTGATTTCTGCAGCCCTGAGCAATGTGTTCCAGGAGTCCAAATCCTGTGGTGACACCAGAGCATCGCTGTCATCATCAGAGCAGTGGATGATACAGTCGATCCGTGCTCTCTTCCTCGCAGATGGTTCCATCCTGCCGTCAAACAGTCGACACACACCTGCAAAAAATATCACCATTAAACCATGAACAAACAAACACATTACATGGAAACCACTCTACATATGTTTGCTCCTTCCAATAATAAATTATCCCCAAAATATAACAAAAAATCCCCAAATATGAAATAAACCCCTAAATATGGAGAAACTTGAAATACACATCGGAATAATTCTTGTAGAGAATCAAATAAGCTACAAGAGCTGTTGGAATATATTTTTCAATGTTCCCCATATTTAAGGATTTATTCTAGATTTAGAGGAAAATACCCAAAATATAGAGTATATTCCGAAATATGAGGAAATTTGAAAAATACCTAGGAACAACTCTGGTAGAGAATATAATTCTACATAGGTGTTCAAAGTTTCGCGATGATTGTGTGATGGATTTTAAAGAAAATGAGGAAAACGCCGAGCGTCACGCTAAAAATCTTTATTTTTGGGTAGCGCCCCTATTGCATCAAAAAATTAGACTAAGCTACCAGTGCGAGAAGGCTATCATATCTTAATGTACTTACAGTCACTCTATAAACATTTTAGTACCATTCGTGTTTAGTCACCCCAGGTGGTACCGATATCTGGCCTGGCTCATGGACTATTATCAAAACACACACATATCAATCATAATATGGTATGTCAAATTTATATCTTCCTCACATAGATTGATATCCAGTATTCGATATATATACTGTATATTAATTGTAGTTATGTGCTGTACTTATAACTGTCTTGATTGTGTAATAGTTAGAGCGTGTGTGTTCTGTATGAGATATCCTAGGTTCGAATCCTGGTAGAATCACATGCTTTCATTAATTTAATTTGGGGTTATTGGTGTTAAGAACGATGTTAAAAACAATATCAATAGGTTCAGGAATATTTCACAGTGAGTTCGGTCCTATGTGATCTGTGCCCCCCAACATATGTTTGGTCCTATGTGATCTGTGCCCCCCAACATATGTTTTCCTTTCGCTTAAGCATTAGGCTATTATCAGTCAGTTGGGTGCAGTATATGATTATATTGATATCCAATATTATCAGTCAGTTGGGTGCAGTATATGATTATATTGATATCCAATATTATCAGTCAGTTGGGTGCAGTATATGATTATATTGATATCCAATATTATCAGTCAGTTGGGTGCAGTATTGATTATTTGATATCCAATATTCTCAGTTGGGTGCAGTATATGATTATATTGATATCCAATATTCTCAGTCAGTTGGGTGCAGTATATGATTATATTGATATCCATATTATCAGTCAGTTGGGTGCAGTATATGATTATATTGATATCCAATATTCTCAGTCAGTTGGGTGCAGTATATGATTATATTGATATCCAATATTCTCAGTCAGTTGGGTGCAGTATATGATTATATTGATATCCAATATTATCAGTCAGTTGGGTGCATAGATTATATTGATATCCAATATGCTCAGTCAGTTGGGTGCAGTATATGAATATATTGATATCCAATATTCTCAGTCAGTTGGGTGCAGTATATGATTATATTGATATCCAATATTCTCAGTCAGTTGGGTGCAGTATGATTATTTTGATATCCAATATTCGATAAATGGATAATAATCGTTGTCATGTGCTGTACTTATAACTGTCTTGATGGTGTAATGGTTAGAGCGTGTAAGTTCTGTATGAAATATCCTAGGCTCGAATCATGGAAGAATCACATGCTTTCATAAATTTCATTGGAGTTATTGGTGTTAAGAACGATGTTTAAAATATTACACCAACCAAACAAATGCACGCAAAACAAATACTAAGCACACCTGGATGAAGACTCTGTACACACAGTCAAGAGCGGCACATCTGTTTGTCAAGGCTCCGTCGCTTGCTGGAGCAGATGCAAAGAGAACATACTTGACTGTCATGATACTTGCAATGTGAAACAGATCACGGTGTTTGTATTGTTCTCATCTACATTAAATTGGTTTTTCTACATACACACTCCTACCATTCACAACATTATAATCACATTCACTCAGTAGGGGGTATGTGCTCCCTCAAGCTTACACACATGAACAGATTTATATTAACAAATGCAATTATTCCCAATCAAGTAATATCTTTCTCTATTAAGATAATTATGGTCATGATATACCTCAAATAAACATGTTTTTCTTTAAATGCAAGGTTTTGGTTAACAGCATACGAAAATGCATACGAATCCCTACAAGGTGTGTTTAGTGCACATTGTCTTTTGCAAAATAAGATTGGTAACATCAAGAATATATGATAGAGAAAATGAATTGTCTGCTTTTGTTTCCCCATATGCAATTTGTCAATACATTGTATTTCAGGAATATTTGGAGTATATTACTTATGCGAGAGAGAAAACAAAATTTGAATGTCTGAAGCCAAGAAATGGGGAAAATAATGTAGAATAATGGAACCTTTTGTCATGAAAATTAATATTAGATATTTCACAAAATTGTAATTGATATTTGTTCAATCACTCTTTAGTTTCTTACTAAGTTTTATAATAGTAACCACATTGTACATGATTCCGTCAATATTCTCGTTTTCTTCTTAACCCCTTCAGTACTGGTGCCACCCTTTTCATTATAATATTATGCTGGCAACCATTAGACGATTATATGCAGTTTAGGTAGGACGTCTAGCAATTAAAAGGCTGCAACTATATTGATTCTCACCGTGACGTTTACTTGGAATGTTATCCGTTAACTTCCTTCTTAAACATTGTACTGTAGTATCCCACAACACATGTACTGTACAGCTGTTGACAATATATCGTCAGCTGTTAAGATGTCAATTATGCATATATGAACATTAGAGCTTATTTATGTAAATAATTTAATATTCATTAAACATAGAAACGTTCCGTTACTTCAATAATACATAGCTAGAGACGTAAGCATCAATATGAGGGGCTATATTGACGTACACAATACATAGCTAGAGACCGTAAGCATCAATATGAGGGGCTATATTGACGTACACAATACATAGCTAGAGACGTAAGCATCAATATGAGGGGCTATATTGACGTACACAATACATAGCTAGAGACGTAAGCATCAATATGAGGGGCTATATTGACGTACATAGCTAGAGACGTAAGCATCAATATGAGGGGCTATATTGACGTACACAATAATACATAGCTAGAGACGTAAGCATCAATATGAGGGGCTATATTGACGTACACAATATCGTAAATAACCCAGGAACTTCTGTCAACTTCTGTATGTATCATTTCAATCCTTATAACTCGGTTTCACAAGCTGTTTGTGTCATAAGGTCATAAGGAGGAAGCATTCAAACGGTACCGACGCCTTAAAACTCAAGACTCTCATTCTTCCTATGTTTCTGCCCGGAATCAAGCCAAATCTGTTCTTCGACTTGCCAAACACTCTTTCATCAATAATAAATGCACTGAACTATCCAACTCTAGCTCTTCACAAGGTTTCTGGCATCTAGCCAAAAATATCTCCAACAATTTCTCTTCCACGTCATGCTCCCTTTCCCACTCTGATGGCACAACCATCACTTCGTCCCCTAACAAAGCTAAACTCTTCGCTCAAACTTTTGCTAGAAACTCCACCTTGGATGATTCCGGTGCTATTCCTCCCTCTCCACCCTCCTCTCTCTTTCTTATGCCTAATATCCTAATCTCTTCTAAAGATGTACTTTCTACCCTCTCTGGGCTAAATACTAATAAGGCGTACAGTGTTCCTCCTGCTGTCCTCAAAAACAGTGCTTCCGTGCTGACTCCCTGCCTAGGCAAACTCTTTCGTCTCTGTCTATCCTCTAACGTCTTCCCTTCATGCTGGAAGTTTGCTCACATTCAACCTGTCCCAAAGAAGGGTGACCGCTCTCATCCCTCCAACTATCGTCCAATTGCTCTCATCTCTTGTCTTTCTAAAGTTTTTGAAACTATTCTTGCTTCCAAATTTCTTAAGCATTTCTCTTCTCATATCTGCTCTCAGATCGCCAGTATTGCTTCCTTAAGGGTCGCCCTACTGGTGATTTTCTTGCATATCTTACTAACTCTTGGTCATCCTCCTTTCGGGACTTCGGTGAAACTTTTTCTATTGCACTAGACATATCGAAAGCCTTCGATAGAGTCTGGCACAAATCTTTAATTTCTAAACTACCCTCCTTCGGTTTCTATCCCTCCATCTGTGCCTTTGTCTCTAATTTCCTTTCCGGCCGTTCCATAGCCGCGGTTGTGGACGGCCATCGTTCACTTCCTCACCCTATAAACTCCGGTGTTCCTCAGGGCTCTGTCCTACCTCCTATTCTCTTTCTAATTTTTATAAATGATCTCCTCAATTCCCATCCATTCATACGCAGACGACTCAACCTTACACTACTTCACACTCCGGACATGACTTGTATACGAACTTGCAAGAGAGTTCGCTTTATCAATTTGTTCGAACAACGACCCGTGGTAATAACGTTCTTGACATTGTACTTGCAACAAAAGAAGAATTAATAGAGAATTTGAATGTTGGTGATGAATTCAGTAACAGCGACCATCGTACGATAACTTTCACTTTAAAGTTTACTAGTAACGAACCAAATAGCAGCATCGAAAAAGTCCGTAATTTCAAGAAAGCAAATTTTCATAAACTTAGAGCTATGTTTAAAGAAACTGACTGGAGCTTTTTAATTAACAATAACGACATAAATACATACATCTTGGAAGTTATTCGAAACCACTTACCTAAAAGCAGTGCAAGACTGCATACCATCGAAAATACGGCGTCCAGGCCATAATAATAAGCCCAAATGGTGGAATAAAGATATTTCAAACTGTCTGCTTGCTAAAAAATTTGCTAATGATAGATTAAAATCCTCACAAAATGACGAAGAACGGGTGAAATTTGTAGAGCTACGACGCAAAGCCAAAAAGTTAATTAAGCAAAGTAAAAATACCCTAGAGTTACATATTGCGAATCAAAGTAAAACAAACCCGAACGAATTCTATAGTTATATCAGAAAGAAAAAAGTAGTTACTTCAACTGTTGGACCGTTATTCGATGAAAATGGAGGATACACCAAAGACGAAGTACAAATGAATAATGCCCTCAATACCTTCTTTGCACCAGTTTTTACAACAGAAGACCTCAGTGATATCCCTACACCATCGCCGATTCAGATTGATAATTCAGATGTTCTAAGCAATATCACCATTACAGAGAGAGAAGTATTGAATTGTTTAGATAAACTCAAGGTAAATAAAACGCCTGGACCTGATACAATCTCGCCTTGAGTTCTAAAGGAAGCTAAGGATGAGCTCTCCAAACCACTGACATTACTATTCAATAAATCCTTGCAGTCTGGAACTATGCCTGATCAGTGGAAGTTAGCCAACATAACACGATATTCAAAATAGGCAGCAAATCCCTACCCAATAAATATCGTCCAATTAGTTTAACCTCAGTTGTATGTAAAATGCTAGAAACGGTCATAAGAGACAGACTCGTAAATCACATAGAGGAAAATAACATACCTAAAGATACCCAACACGGCTTTCGTATAAAACGTTCCTGTTAACAAACCTCTTAGACTTCTTCCACGATATCCTCAACCTCCACGATGAGAGTAAAGCTGTAGATATTATATACCTTGATTTTCAAAAGGCCTTTGACAAAGTTCCCCACAAACGTTTACTGCTAAAACTAAAAGCGCATGGAATACAAGACGGTGTGTTGAAATGGATAGAAAATTGGTTCAGCGAGAGAAAGCAAAGAGTAGTCATAAACGGTAAGCCATCTAAATGGACCAATGTAAGTAGCGGGGTACCCCAGGGATCGGTACTAAGAGTAATTCTCTTTCTAATTTACATCAACGACATAGGGAGGGTCTCACCTGTACAATCTCAAAATTTGGTGATGATACAAAAATTGCAAATAGCGTACTCTCAAAAGAACAAGTTGACGATATGCAACACAATCTAGATAAATTGTCATATTGGGCCCAAATTTGGCAAAGGAGTTTCAATGCGGATAAATGTAAAGTACTACATATCGGATACCTAAATGAGAAAGCAAACTTTTCGATGAATGGCACTCAGCTTAAGAATGTAAACAGAGAAGCCGATCTGGGAGTAACAATATCGAGTAACCTAAAACCGAGTCAACAATGTTCAGAAGTTGTTAAGAAGGCAAACAAAATAATTGGCTTTATAGGCAGGTCATTTGAGCATAAATCCAAAGAAGTTATGCTAACCCTTTACAATTCCTTAGTCCGCCCTCTTCTGGAATATTGCGTTCAGTCCTGGTGCCCTTCTTACCAAAAAGATATAAACAAGCTAGAACGAGTTCAACGTAGAGTTACCAAAATGATACCTAGCCTAAAGAACAAACCATACGAAGAGTGTCTTAGAGAAAATATTTCCTTTAACCCAGCGCAGATTAAGAGGTGACTAAATTTAAGTGTTCAAAATCATCAAAGGCATCGACAATATGAACTGTAGTAAGTATTTCACTATCGACCAATCTAATTACATGCGGAGAAACGGTTGCAAAATTATTGGTAAAACTTTTAACTCACACGAATCTAAGAATTTCTTCTTCAATCGAGTTGTCAACTTGTGGAAGGGGCTTCCCCGAGACGTTATAGACTGCAGCACCGTTGATTCATATAAACTCCGCCTAGACAAATATCTCGCATCAAACCCGCGACTGACTGCGTTTGTAAATTAATAAGTTTATTTTATCCCCCCCTCAGTTACTAACCCATCTGTCCCCTACTAACTTCCTAATCCTGCCACGAACATTAGTTCCCTTTCCAATGTTCCCTTACCCACTCTAAACCACTGTTTGGACACTTGATCCTCAGTGTTTTGGAGGACAAGCAGCCTAGAAGGGTCACTAGATTTGTTGTTGCTTGATTTCCTTTGTACTCCTTTGTACTCCATTAGTTTTTCAGAACGCCCCAGCCAGCAATCTCTCAACGACAAACGTAATGAAGCCATAGAACTCTTAAATTCTGATCTAAATACTATCTCCAATTGGGGCAGAGAAAACCTAGTTACCTTTAATGCTTCCAAAACCCCATTTTTCCATCTATCTACCCGTAAGGAACTCCCAGCGGACTATCCCTTGTTCTTCAACAATACAAAAATCAATCTTTCATCTTCTCTTAATATTCTTGGTGTCTCTTTTTCTTCTGCTCTCAGTTGGAAGGACCATATTACCAGTCTTGCTAAGGCAGCCTCCCAGAAGCTGGGTGTGCTCAACCGCCTTAGGGGGTTCTTTTTCCCTGCACAGCTTCTTGCTCTGTACAGGGGTATAGTGCATCCTTGTATTGAGTATTGTTCACATGTGTGGGAAGGTTCCTCTCACACCGCTCTCCTAGACAAGGTTGAAAGGAAGGCCTTTCGTATCATTAACTCCCATCCACTCACCAACTCTCTGCAATCTCTCTCTATCCCCCGCAATGTTGCATCTCTCTCGCTATTCTATCGCTACTATAATAATCAGTGTTCCTCAGAACTTTCCCAGTGTATAACACCTCCTTTACGTAGGGCACGTTGTACCCGTCTTGCAACTCAATCCCACCCCTACTCTGAGCAACTCTCCAACCCGAGAGTGAAACGTTACTCTCAAACTTTCTTCTAGTCAATAGCTGAGCTCTGGAACTCTCTCCCAGAATCAGTCTTTCCCTCTTCCTATGACTTAAATTGCTTCAAACTCCGTGTGTCCAGGCATTTTGGCTCGAACGTCCCTTGATTTTGGCCCTGTCACTCTTTCAACTATGGGGGAGGCACTCGCTATAGGCAGTTCATCCTTTTGCCTCCTCAATCACATAGAACAAAAAAATATATAATATGAAATGTAATGCATGGGTTGCAAATGTTTACATATACTCCATAATCGGGGGTCTTTAGAACTATACATTACAGTAATATTATGGTTTACCAAATTATGATAATGCACCTTTTAATATGTGTTTTGTTAGTAGTTTGTTGTGTGCTTTAGAACTGTGAAGTACTTACCTATTTGTTTAAAGAAACATTATATTAGTGTTGGTCCTATGTATCATTATGTCTGGGATTCTATTGCCCTCGTTGTAGAAAGGGAACAACAACATAACAAGACAATTTAATTCAAGACATCATTATATTCACCGGCAGCAGCAGCGATCCAAGCATGTTTACCGCGCTCTTGACCTTGTTCTTTACTCGGGTGAAAGGAAATACGTTTACATAGCTTTACATGGATACTCTAGCTACACAGATTGGCGACACGGCTAGGGCGTAATTTTATTAGGGGTAATAATTTCTAAGGTAAAGACAAGTTGAAAATAGGATACCAAATGTGTCATATTAATAAACTCTTATGATATTTTTCATTATATTAGGTAGCCTATAAATTATAATCTAACGTAGCTAATGTTATTCAATGTATATATTCCGAGAGAGAGAGAGAGAGAGAGAGAGAGAGAGAGAGAGAGAGAGAGAGAGAGAGAGGTGGAGTGTTGTGGTAGTCTGAAAACAACAAAAATATTAATGTAAAACGTTATAAAGGGAAACAATCAACAACAGACTGGCAGCGATATGGTCACTTGGTCAACTTCTCCAACTCTTTCACCAGCATATTGGCCCGAAGTGTTAGAAATCAAGGTTATTAATTAATGCTATTCCTTAAGCACATACGCACTTTACCTACATATTGGCCTACAACATTGCTTAACCTTTGAATATACTGGGACATATCTATTAGTTATTAATTAATTATGGCTGTTATTTGACAATATTATTATTTAAGGATTAATGGCTGTCAAAGGGTTAATTGAAACTGCGTTTACCATTTATTGACTTCTGGAAGTCTTTCAAAGAAGCATGCAATTGTTTAATGATAGCCAGAATATAATTAACAATAGCATCCTAATGCTGCAAGAGTTAATATTAGTGTGGGAGAAATAAGGGAGGAAAGCCAAACGAAAGGAGTAGTCTGGGGTGGAACACATCAGGAGGCGTCATTTGCGGTAGCAGAGAACGGTGTGAGTGAGAATGTTAGTGGCACTGTGTCATGCTCTGATTGGTTGGCTAAGGTCAAGGCTATGTGAAGGCTCACCCAATCCACTGCCATGCACCTGACATAATAATAATAAACACTGCATGGACAACTTCAGCTCATGATCATTCATAAACCGGAAGTTCCTCCGTGATGAAACTTCGGAGGGAGGTGAATTGGTTGGTTATTACGATTATAGATAATAGTATGACATCCCGTGGAGCTGTGGGAAAGGAGTGGTGGACCGGAAACAAGCTTTCCCAAAACACCTGTGTCCTGTCAACTAATCAGCGTGCCGAATCACTTCCGGTGCCGCATATGATGTTAATGTGCATTATACACTGTATATAGATACTGAATATATATATATATATATATATATATATATATAAATACAGGTATATATATATATATGGTGAGATGACGGGGTTGCAAACCAGGGGCAAAGCAAACCCTGCAGAGGTCCTAACAATGCAGGGAAGTGAACAGCCTACCTGAGCCAAAATAGCTACGGTAAAGGAGAGCAAAAGGGCAAGGAAGAAGATGCAGCAGAGGATGGAAAGATAAACTACACAGCTCCCTTCCCGAGTTTCCCGTGCTCTAATACCTGCAGCAGTAACACAGTCTACCCAGCAAGGAAGACATACCAATGCTCTAATCACTGCAGGTATAGGACAGTCTGCCCGCCAAAGGTCACCACATCCGGGACCTACCAGAAGTTCGAACCCAAACCAATCACTGAGATACCTATCCAGCCAATTGCAGAGCTTGGGACAAACATCAAAGGCAAATACTCAACAACAGCCGGATTTTTTAAACTGTACAACGAAGAAGATTTTATACAAATGACGCACAAAGATCCAGTGCAATACTTCTACAGATGGGACCAAGAGAATCACCTCTACAGTACCTCACTTGAGGAGTGGAAATAGTAGAAAAAGAATTAGGAGGAACAGAAGCATGGCCTGCAATATAGAAAAAGTCAGGAAGAGTGAATCCAAGAAAAACATAATTATATCATGCAGCCATGCAAGCCTTTTATATAAAGAGTATAGTCTTAAGAGCTAGAGAATAACCTTGTACATGGATTATTAGGGTAAGTATAGTTTTAGAATAATGATTGCCTTCACAATAAGAGAAAGAATGAAATCCCCATGTCCCTACTATTCTGAGATAGGTCAAATTGATTTCAAATTATCATCCAAATATAGCCTGACTGAAATTGAGGGAAGGTGTGCAAACACGGGTAATACCTTCTACTAGTTCAACTTTAAGTGGGTAGAGAACAGTGTTGGCTATACATTTCTATAGGACAAGCCCGTCCCTATAGCAAAGTCCAACTAGGGTGGCGAACGAGAATGTGTTAAAGGAGCCAGGAGCAACCTTCTCTAGTGTCCGCGAGAGAGGCAGCTCCCTTTGACGTCCAGCCGGAGGAAGAACTATGAGTCCTACGTCATCCAGATTCTCCCTCATGGAAATTATTTCTCCTCTACACCCGTACCCTAAGTGTTTCTGTGTGTTAAGAGTTTTGGGAATTATTGTGAAGGTATTATAAAATATGCGAGTGTTCAACTTAACTTTTTCGTAGAGATCAGCTTCTAGGACTCCCCTTGTCAATTTAGTACACGTGTGAGATTTATCAAACTTTGATCCGAGCAGTGATTTTATATAAGTACGGTGTATTGTTTATGTAATTCGGGTTCAGGCATTTGTTGACTTATTTTTACCTACGTTGCATAGTCTATATTATACGTGATACTTAGTGAATGCTCTCAGATTTTATTCTATTGTGTTATTATTCATTGCGTGTCCAAGTCGAAGTGAAGTGTATAACAAGGGCTATTTTTCTTCTAAATACTTTAAAACCTAAACTTAACCCCTAAACTCAGGACCATATTACGTCCAATTTTAACAAGAAAATACTTAGTGTATAAATTCGCCACCGCTGAAAGTAAAGAACCCGTCCGTTGACTTAGAATTAATCTCTATTCAAGATATCTAATTTGTATTACTTCTTGTGAATAATCTAGTCATATACGTTGCCCGGGCTATGTAATTCTTTCGCCACCGGTTTAGGAATTCAGATTATACTTTCCTATATTCATCAAGCCACTAATTAAATCATTATAACGATTATTTAAAGTTATAATAAAGAGTTACATAGTTCTGCATTCCATTTAGCAGTTTGTTAATTCATTCAAACTCCTTCTGATGCCATAATTTTGGCTATTTATTAAATAGTACTTTGTTCCTTATCTAAGTCATTATAGCACTTATTAAAGCTATAATAAAGTGCTACTCCGTTCTGTGTTGCTTTCAGTAGTTTGTTAATTCATTCATATATACTTGTCTATAGCTATTGTACTGCTATAATTTGTTCCCTATATTTACTGTGAATCTGATTTCCTTATTCCGTATAATTTTAACTCATTTACGATTAAAATTATTTTTTGTGTATAGTGTGAGAGATTATTCACAATAATCCTTTGATAGTTTAATTCAGATTTAAATTATCATTCCCCCTATGATAAAGCGAAGTTCATATCTTCCAAACTCGATTTAACGTTGCACTAAATCGAGACTATATTTAACCTGACCTCAGTCCGACTGACTTGTACCCCCGAGAGCGGTACCTTTGAGTGTACACCTGAGTGCGGCATTATTTGTCTTTCACGCCGCGCATCTTTATGCGCAGCTGAGTAGTTGACCTCAGTTGCCATACCTTGTAATTATTATACCTCGCATTATACACTTGACCCATATAGATATTGTCATCAGTTTTTATATTGGTGTATATGTATTTTATGTATTTGTGTATTTCCTAACTTTGATGCTTTGTAAGTGTCAACATTATTTCATTAAGGAGTAAAACAGATTCAACTCTTTACAAGTCACATTGTATGAATATTAGAATCGTACTCATTATAGTAGAGGTTTTAATACCCCATTTCTTGTATCTATGTTTAACTTATAAATACGAGTGTAATTTATTCTGTGTGTTTATTGTGTTTTTGAGAGAGGGATTGAGTAATTTAAAAGTAATATTCATGAAGCGAGATATGTTCCTGTCGAGCATTATCTAATTCTAAATATTCGGATTGATAAAGAATACATAACAAAGTGAGTAGGATTACAACCCGACATAATATATATATATATATATAATATATATTGCTATATCATTCACATACGTTTCGTCTTGTGCATTATGCATTACAACATTATAGACGACACCTGAAGTTGTTTCAATTTGGTTTAAATCAGTTAAGGAAATTGAATCTTAACCCTCAATTCGTGGTGCCTGTCATATGACGGGAGAGACAAAATTGGCCATCTGTACGGTGCCCATCATAAGACGGTGCCATTTTGAGGCTATTATGAGTGATGAGAGAGAGACCGGACATTAGGCAGGCTTCATCTGCTCGCCACGGTCCCGCGGCATACACCAAAGTCCTACATACATCTCTCTCGCTCATGGGCTCTCTCTCACACTCCAAAAAACGCAAAACTGCCAATATTTGACCGATTTTGCCCTTCGGTTGCACGATCGTGTAAGATAACCAGATGTCATACAAGGATGATTCAGGTATCATTGGAAAGCACTATCATCGTCTTTTCACTGATATATAATAGCTTTGCTTATGCATGAAAAAGTGCATGGAATGAAGGTCATTATTGGTATATATAGACGCCTGGCACTACAGTGATATACACACGACCTACCGCTCTTTGAGAGTTAAAGTGCACTGCAACTCTAAAATAAAAAACACATTTAATCTTGAAACTCTCGCAGACTCACAGCCACTTACACAGTAAAAGAAAACTATCGAAGACTCTGAGTGCGAGTCTCGTTCAATAAGAGAGGAGATTGTGGACAGAAATATATAGTGAAGTGTGACAAACATATAAATAATATAGATAGAAAGAGGAAGAGAGAGAAAGACAATTTTTAATTCAATAGATTATAAGAAAATATATTAACTATGTTCATATTACTAATTGCCAAATACATTTATTTTATTCATTGCAAATTATAAACAAAGACAAAAAATAAGAACATAAACACAGATGGTGCTCAATAAATTCAGACTAGAATTCACTGACTATTGTTTAAAAAAAAAATCCAAGAGAAAATACCGATTGGTCATCTCTTCAGGAAATAAAATCAGGTTGCGAGAGAAACGTGACATATTTCGGTAAGGAGCTAACTTTAAGATGTGAAATTCATTGAAATAAATGACTTATATTGAAAAAAAAAAAAAAAATTTCGGAAACGAGAGCGACCAGAAAATATTCTGTTTTATACTTACTGTTTTTTCCCTACAGTTATTCTAACCAAACATTACTGATTAATCTATCAGCGTGTCAGGGCCATTAGGCATTATATTTATCCCATGACGTGAATATAGCAAGGGTGAGACAATTATTCAATTATACCCATGAATACTGCTGATCCACAGAGAAGTATACCACAATCATGTCCTCATTAACGTCCGAGTGAGACGGAACACCCAGGGAAGAGATCTTCAAAGCTTGCTTAGTACACTGAAGGCAAGTCAGGAATCTGCGACACCCCCACATGTTTACATTGGCGATGTTTGGATTCAAAGTGTTGGGTAACCTGGACGGTAAACTTCGAACTAGTACCAGACCACTTTACTTGATGGCTGGGGTGACCTGAACGATATCCTGGTCAGGATAACTTTCTCCCAAAAATATACATGTGTGTTACTCTTGAAAATAGTACCTCAACAAACATTTCGACACAGATCAATTGTTAAGCAACAACACATACCTTTCATTAACCCGGGTCTGTGATGTGAGGTAAGAACAAATGTAGCGGCAATAAATAAGTAAGTAATTAAGGAAGTAGTGATATTTGTTAATGAGATTCAGATGGAGCAGAAGCTTCATGATTAACAAAGAAAGGAAACTGAAAAAGTCTGTTCAGTACAATAGTTCCAATTATACAGCATTAATGTCCTTTACACCGTCTCCCCATAATGCATACAACTACAGATGCCAAACAAATGTTAATTACATTTATGAGGATGAGAATTGTTAAGGTGATAATGATAATTCTGTAATAATAACGACAATATAGAACCTAAAGAGTAAGCGACCTACTACAACATATCCTTTACTAACCAAGGTACCCAGACCCTGTGTGAGTTAATGAGTAGTGCAGAGAACCCGAGAGGGCTATTGTAGTAAATTATACTGGGTGTCTATAATAGTGAGTATAGATGTGGCGGGCTCAGAATAAAAGGGAGCGCCAAAGAAGGTGTGGCGCGATAGGATCACAGAACAAGATGTTAAAATAAAGATGATACATTCGAGATTGACACAATACTTCAACTACAGGTAGAATATAGTCAGCTTTATCACCTTAGGCTTTCACACATACAGTATATCCACAGTTGAGTTTACCGTTAGTCATGTTGGAAACACATTCAGTACATATGCTAATGCATTATGCTAATTTATTCGCAAACAAAACCCCGCTCATTTATCTACCTTTCCACATTGAATGGAGTATGAACTTTTGCAAATGTGTAATATATACACAAACATAACGCTCTCACTTATGAGGAGCTGAGAATCATAAGTTAACAGCCGCCATTAAACAAATAAAAACAAATAATAATAATAATAAATATAACAAATAATTATAATAAGCCTTCTAACATATGGCGACATATATGTACGTGTAACTCAGGAACTAAGAAAGGTATTGCAATATTTGTTTTCCAAGTATCATATAAATGACATAACAATAATAATAACATTGATACCAGTATTAATGATAACATTGACTTTGGTATTAATGGGAGTCTTCATATCATTATAGATTACCTACGTCAAACACGATTGTTGTCTGTAGTATATTATATCTGATAAACAGCATAGCATATGATAGAGTATCTTAAGAGATGGAAAATACATCAGACACCACAGGAGTTCTACTAAGACGGAACATTGAATGAGGAATATCAAAGGAAAGTGGGCCCACATCGTCATTAGCGAGAGTGTCTGATGACAGGTCTCTACCGAGTCTACCCTTTACCATATAGCCTACAGTATACAGATGTTTTGAGGTGGTCAATGATTGTTACCTGAGTGAAGCTTCTTAAAACTGGATTACCATTATGGTCAGGTTTGAAAATTAGACTAAAATCTGTCTGAATATTCTTTGTGTTTAGTGATATATCTTCCTTTCAAGACCTCCCTACCAGCAGCTTAACATTACAACCATATCACCATCCTTTCAGACACCGTACAAAAGACACTATTCTTTCAAGAAGTTACCTCTCTCATCTATAATTATCTATTTGATCTATATACTTGTGTACCTCTATGATATATATAATATAATATATACTTGTGTACCACTATGATCTATATACTTGTGTACCTCTATGATCTATATACTTGTGTACCACTATGATCTATATACTTGTGTACCTCTATGATCTATATACTTGTGTACCTCTATGATCTATATACTTGTGTACCTCGATGATCTATATACTTGTGTACCACTATGAACTATATACTTGTGTACCTCTATGATCTATATACTTGTGTACCTCTATGATCTATATACTTGTGTACCACTATGATCTATATACTTGTGTACCTCTATGATCTATATACTTGTGTACCTCTATGATCTATATACTTGTGTACCTCTATGATCTATATACTTGTGTACCTCTATGATCTATATACTTGTATACCTCTATGATCTATATACTTGTGTACCACTATGATCTATATACTTGTGTACCTCTATGATATATATACTTGTGTACCTCTATGATCTATATACTTGTGTACCTCTATGATCTATATACTTGTGTACCTCTATGATCTATATACTTGTGTACCTCTATGATATATATACTTGTGTACCTCTATGATCTATATACTTTTGTACCTCTATGATCTATATACTTGTGTACCTCTATGATCTATATACTTGTGTACCTCTATGATATATATAATATATACTTGTGTACTTCTATGATCTATATACTTGTGTACCTCTATGATCTATATACTTGTGTACCTCTATGATCTATATACTTGTGTACCTCTATGATCTATATACTTGTATACCTCTATGATCTATATACTTGTGTACTTCTATGATCTATATACTTGTATACCTCTATGATTTATATAGTGCGTACCTCTATGATATATATAATATATACTTGTGTACCTCTCTGATCTATATACTTGTGTACCTCTATGATCTATATACTTGTGTACCTCTATGATCTATATACTTGTGTACCTCTATGATCTATATACTTGTGTACCACTATGAACTATATACTTGTGTACCTCTATGATCTATATACTTGTGTACCTCTATGATATATATACTTGTGTACCTCTATGATCTATATACTTGTGTACCTCTATGATATATATAATATATACTTGTGTACCTCTATTAGCTATATATTTGTGTACCTCTATGATCTATATACTTGTGTACCTCTATGATCTATATACTTGTGTATCTCTATGATCTATATATTTGTACTCTATGATCTATATACTTGTGTACCTCTATGATATATATAATATATACTTGTGTACCTCTATGTTCTATATACTTGTGTACCTCTATGATCAATATACTTGTGTACTTCTATGATCTATATACTTGTATACCTCTATGATTTATATTCTTGTGTACCTCTATGATATATATAATATATACTTGTGTACCTCTCTGATCTATATACTTGTGTACCTCTATGATCTATATATTTGTGTACCTCTACGATCTATATACTTGTGTACCTCTATAATCTATATACTTGTATACCTCTATGATCTATATACTTGTGTACCTCTATGATATATATAATATATACTTGTGTACCTCTCTGATCTATATACTTGTGTACCTCTATGATCTACTGTATATACTTGTGTACCTCTATGATCTATATACTGGTGTACCTCTATGATCTATATACATATGTACCTCTATGATCTATATACTTGTGTACCTCTATGATCTATATACTTGTGTACCTCTATGATCTATATACTTGTGTACCTCTATGATCTACATACTTGTGTACCTTTATGATCTATATAATTGTGTACCTCTCTGATCTATATACTTGCGTACCTCTATGATCTATATACTTGTATACCTCTATGATCTATATACTTGTGTACCTCTATGATATATATAATATATACTTGTGTACCTCTCAGATCTATATACTTGTGTACCTCTATGATCTATATACTTGTGTACCTCTATGGTTTATATACTTGTGTACCTCTATGATCTATATACTTGTGTACCTCTATGATATATATACTTCTGTACCTCTATGATCTATATACTTGTGTACCTCTCTGATCTATATACTTGTGTACCTCAATGATCTATATACTTGTGTACCACTATGATCTATATACCTGTGTATCTCTATGATCTATATACTTGTGTACCTCTATGATCTATATACTTGTGTACCTCTATGATCTATATACTTGTGTACCTCTATGATCTATATACTTGTGTACCTCTATGATCTATATAATTGTGTACCTCTCTGATCTATATACTTGTGTACCTCTATGATCTATATACTTGTGTACCTCTATGATCTATATACTTGTGTACCTCTATGATATATATAATATATACTTGTGTACCTCTCAGATCTATATACTTGTGTACCTCTATGATCTATATACTTGTGTACCTCTATGGTTTATACTTGTGTACCTCTATGGATCTATATACTTGTGTACCTCTATGATATATATACTTCTGTACCTCTATGATCTATATACTTGTGTACCTCTCTGATCTATATACTTGTGTACCTCAATGATCTATATACTTGTGTACCACTATGATCTATATACCTGTGTATCTCTATGATCTATATACTTGTGTACCTCTATGATCTATATACTTGTGTACCTCTATGATCTATATACTTGTGTACCTCTATGATCTATATACTTGTGTACCTCTATGATCTATATAATTGTGTACCTCTCTGATCTATATACTTGTGTACCTCTATGATCTATATACTTGTGTACCTCTATGATCTATATACTTGTGTACCTCTATGATCTATATACTTGTGTACCTCTATGATATATATATACTTGTGTACCTCTATGATCTATATACTTGTGTACCTCTATGATCTATATAATTGTGTACCTCTCTGATCTATATACTTGTGTACCTCTATGATCTATATACTTGTGTACCTCTATGATATATATACTTGTGTACCTCTATGATATATATACTTGTGTACCTCTATGATCTATATACTTGTGTACCTCTATGATCTATATACTTGTGTACCTCTATGATCTATATACTTGTGTACCTCTATGATCTATATACCTGTGTACCTCTATGATATATATACTTGTGTACCTCTATGATCTATATACTTGCATACCTCTATGATCTATATACTTGTGTACCTCTATGATATATATAATATATACTTGTGTACCTCTCTGATCTATATACTTGTGTACCTCTATGATCTATATACTTGTGTACCTTTATGATCTATATACTTGTGTACCTCTATGATCTATATACTTGTGTAGCTCTATGATATATATACGTGTGTACCTCTATGATCTATATACGTGTGTACCTCTATGATCTATATACTTGTGTACCTCTATGATCTATATACTTGTGTACCTCTATGATCTATATACTTGTGTACCTCTATGATCTATATACTTGTGTGCCTCTCTGATCTATATACTTGTGTACCTCTATGATCTACATACTTGTGTACCTCTATGATCTATATTGTGGTGTACCTCTATGATCTATATACTTGTGTACCTCTATGATATATATACTTGTGTACCTCTCTGATCTATATACTTGTGTACCTCTATGCTCTATATACTTGTGTACCTCTATGATCTATATTTTTTGTGTACCTCTATGATCTATATACTTGTGTACCTCTATGATCTATATACTTCTGTACCTATATGATCTATATACTTCTGTACCTCTCTGATATATATACTTGTGTACCTCTATGATCTATATACTTGTGTACCACTATGATCTATATACCTGTGTACCTCTATGATCTATATACTTGTGTACCTCTATGATCTATATACTTGTGTACCTCTATGATCTACATACTTGTGTACCCCTATGATCTATATTCTGGTGTACCTCTATGATCTATATACTTGTGTACCTCTATGATCTATATACTTGTGTACCTCTCTGATCTATATACTTGTGTACCTCTATGCTCTATATACTTGTGTACCTCTATGATCTATATACTTGTGTACCTCTATGATCTATATACTTGTGTACCTCTATGATCTATATACTTCTGTACCTCTATGATCTATATACTTATGTACCTCTCTGATCTATATACTTGTGTACCACTATGATCTATATACCTGTGTACCTCTATGATCTATATACTTGTGTACCTCTATGATCTATATACTGGTGTACCTCTATGATCTATATACTTGTGTACCTCTATGATCAATATACTGGTGTACCTCTATGATCTATATACTTGTGTACCTCTATGATCAATATACTTGTGTACCTCTATGATCTATATACTTGTGTACCTCTTTGATCTATGTACTTTTGTACCTCTATGATCTATATATTTGTGTACCTCTATGATCTATATACTTGTGTACCTCTATGATCTATATACGTGTGTACCTCTATGATCTGTATACTTGGAATATCCAGAAGGTAATGGCTGCAGCAAATCATGGTGCTAATTACGCCGTATTGCTCATCAGCCTAATGGAATCTCTCAAGTGGATTTCGGTAAACACTTCCACTTGGGTCAAATAATCATAAGGGTCATATAAGCAGGGTCTATACATAATTTATAAAACCATAATGGATTAACTAATATATTTACTTCCAATATGTTTAAATTGTTGATAAAATGTAGTCAACTATATAATTATTATAATCAAACTATTTCATTCAAGGTTTTATGCAGCCCAGTAATGTAAGTCTATGGTTACAGAACTATGAATAATTTAATGTCAACAAGTTTAGTAAACATTGTTGCCCAAATATATCGTATATGTTCCGAATAATATGTACATTACGCTTGCTTGGTTAATAGTACAACAGTAAGGAATTACGTTTAATAGATTGACAAATCTCTCTCTCTCTCTCTCTCTCTCTCTCTCTCTCTCTCTCTCTATATATATATATATATATATATATATAATTATTATATATATATATATATATTATATATATACCTGTATATATATTATTATACTGTATATTTTAAGTATATATATGTAGATATATATTATATCTATACTGTTATATACATATATATATATACTATATAGATATATTTTATATCTTATATACTATCATATATTATTTTATATATATATATACCGTATACCGTTATATTATATAGATATATACTAATATAGTATCTTATAATATTACTGTATAATATATATAGATATATATATATATAACGTATACTGTCTTATATATATATATTAGTCATTTATATATAATATATATATACTGTATATCATACTATATCAGTACAGCGAAGGAACTTCGGTAAGAGGAGGGTTTGGGGTGTTCCCGAGCTAAAAGTGGATTATGATTAAATGTTCAATAAAATATCTTTCACATAGCAATATTTGTTTTGGTTTTGCTTTATATATATTAAACTTATAGATGTTGTATTTAACTAATCTGTAACGCTATAAATCCCCAATTCCTTTCTTAATAATAACACATAAGTGATAGTCTAATTCAAACAAATACAGCACACATGCAAGGGCAGAGGGAAAACAAAATATATACTGCATAGTAAACAAAACGTGATAGTCAGTGTACAATATTTCATACTTAGTTGTGAGTTACATGAATAAATAATAAGGCCCCAGCCAAGATTAACATACCTGAACAGCCATAACACAAATATTTTGCTAAATGTCCTCGCACTAAACGACAAATTCGGGCGCAATCATTAATACCCGAGTTGTAATCGAAGCCTACTGGACAACGAAGTCGGAGCTGGAAAGGTGCCACATTTGCTCCACATACCCTTAGTTTTAAGGGTGATATATTTAGTTTATTGATTTTTTTTGGATGTAAACAGTATAACACCAATTTATATATGTATATATATATACATGTAGTAAAACTCGCTAGGAAAATTGAAAAAACAATGGAACACCAAGCTTTCGTCTATTCTCTCAAGGACATCTTCAGGGTAGATGAGAGGTCTGCGTGAGAAGAATGAGCTGAAAGCTTGGTGTTCCATTGTTTCAATTTTCCTAGCGAGTTTTACTACAATAAATAATCCAAATGATAACAAAATATTTTGGTCTACTCCTAACTCATTCAAATCCAACTTCACTACGGCTTCATCCATTCCACCATTAAAAATCTCCGACTGGCAATCTGTAAGTTGACCCACGAGGTAAAAGCTAACCATTCTTGCGGATATTTTCTCCACCCAACTCAAACCTTAGATGAAATAAATCAAGATCTGTCCTGTACTTAATTTTAATTCGCCTGAAAATTTCCCTCACTTAAGGATCGCACACCAGACATGTCTAAAACTATTTTGCAGAAATCATCTCACTAGTAGATAAGGCTCCTGGTTCAGATGAAATTCCTCCAATAGTACTTTAGAATTGCTATTGGTGACTCGCTCCTGTATTGGCAACATTTTTCGTCTGTGTACTTAATACTCATGCTTCCCAGTACCCTGGAAAGAAGCAAACAATCCATCCAGTTCCTAAACAAAGGTGCCTCTTCAAGACTCCATCAAACCTACAGACCAATAGCTATAACTTCCACTCTTGGCAAAAGTCTTTGAAATTATATTAAAATAATCACATAATTAAGCATCTGGAGAATAATAAAATTAAGCAGTGATAGGCAATATGTATTTAGACCGGATGTCGATTTCAACTGCAGACATTCTTTGATTTCTTAAGCATCAATCAACCACAGCTACCAGACCAACATGGTGAAAACAAATACAATAGCACTGGATATCTCAAAGGCATTTGATAGAGTCTGGCATCAATCCTATTGTCGAAGATGTCACACTACGGCCTTGCATCATTAGTTCACTATTTCTTCTTATCTTCATAACAGAAAACTATTGTGTAATGGTAGATGGCCTTTCATTCTCAAATGTTCACGTCAATAAATGCTGGTGTTCACCAGGGATCAGTTTTGGCCCCAACTCTGTTCCTCCATTCATATCAATGATATCATATCTACCACTCATAATCCAACTTACATTCCTACCAAGCAGATGACTCAACACTCCACAGTTACCTTCACATTTACCAACTTCTCTTCACCCAACACCGATCTTATATAACATTTCAAAATAAACACTGCAATTTCTCTCAACCAGGACCTTTCTAGATTTAATGAATCGGAACAAGAGAATCTAGTGTCCTTTAATGCACAGAAAACCAAGTACATTCAATTTCTAACCGACCACCGAATCTCACTGACTCCCATATATTGTGGAATGATGTAAATATTCCCACTTCCCTAGTATTGACATTCTCGTGTGTCACATTAACTACTAACTTGAGCTGGACAAATTATGTTAGAAGCATTGCTAAGAATTGCCTCTAAAAACCTGGGACTCCTGTACAGCAGTTCGAGAATTCTTCAACTGACGATGCAGGTTGGGCCGTAATAATATAAAAAGTCAGTTGCGTTCTCCGTATGGATTACTGTTCACTCTGTGGGGTGGAAAGTTGGGGAGTGGTTGCATTGAGGCAGTTGGACAAAATTCAAAATAAAGCTATTAGATAAATCAATAACCCTGCAATACACAGGACCTTCTACATCTATCCATACGAAGGAAACGTTGCATCCCTTGCATTATTCTACACGAGTATTTTCACAGCAATTGTTCCGAGGAACTTGCTTCAATTGTTGCCGCCTCGTTCCACATCTTTCCCCGTAGAACTAGGGCAGCTGAGAGCGCCCATGAATTTACACTTTCTCCTCCACAATGCAGAGACTATCTGCTTTATCAGAATCATTTATCCCCAGAGCTACTACTCTTTGGAATTCACTTTCCCTCGAATTGCTTTCCACAAACTTACAACCTACAAATCGTTTTAAATCCAGTTGTTACAAACATTTTATGAATGGAGGATGCCTTTAGGCACATGGACCTTTTTGTTTTATCTGTGTTTTTCCTTCCTCCGTTCATTGTCTCTTAAAAA
>CM064513.1:39467124-39538522 GCA_032716605.1 Paralithodes platypus | reverse complement strand
GGATTTATGTTAGGACTTGGTCATGAATTTCACGCGATACCTGAATGGAAACAATAATCTTTGGGTCAAATCCCGGTTAACACCAAGCCCCTGATAATATATTTAATTCAACCTCCAATATTGATAAGGGTAAGGTTTTAGCGACACTTACTGTGATATTTCGCAATTCTCTGGCAAATAGACATAACACCTGGGAAGTGGTGACGAGTTCTTACGACATATTAACCCTGCATATTAATTCTAGGTTAACTCAAACAACCTATGCTGGGTAACTGTTAATCACACGACACACAACTCCACACCCACCCACTCACCCCCACATTCACTTCACTAGTCAAAACTTGATCTTCGTACATTTCTTCTATTGCAAATGTGTTGGTTATGGGTACTTGCACTTGTCATTCCCTACCCTTACCTATGTATATCAATTAAATCAATTACTTTATTTTCGATGTTCATGCGGTAGTATGTAAAATATATATTTTCAGGGGGCCGACCATCCTGCCCTGCCTTTAATCAATAAATCGTGTATTATAATTATTATTAAACGCCCACACGCTAACTAACGTCCTATTCCTCTCTCTCTCTCTCTCTCTCCTCTCCTCTCGTCTCTCACACACACACACACACCATCACTTAATCCCCATACGAAGCAGCTAATTGTTTTTTAGTAAACGAGGTACAGACTGTAATTTGAGTTAGATACCAATTAGGACCTATTGGCTGTTAGGGTGATCCCTACAATATTAGGCTGTGTGGATTTTTCCTCTCAGACGTATTTCCTTTTTTTATCATCACCATCTGAATATACACATGTCCAGTTACCTGATTTATCTACCAGTTATCTATTCATATTTATTCACTTATCTATCTTTCTATCATTTGATTCTGTATCTGTCCTATCTAGCTATCTATTTTACAAGTATATATTCATCTATCTATTGCCGGAACGCGGCCGCTGATGCCCCGAAGGAGTGGCCACCGAACGAAACGCCCCCATTCACCTCTGTCCCCCGTCGAACGCCCCTCCTCTCCTTCATCAACCTTTTCCACTCATATACTTTTTAACTCCATCCTTACCATCTCTCACGTCGTACAGTTCTAAACCTCTCCCGCTCTGTCTTTCCACCTCACTCTCCTCGTACACTCTCTTAGTCCTTTTCCCACCCTCGCTTCTCATACTGTTCCACATGGCCAAACCCATCTCAAGGTGTTCCTTTGCCCACCGACACTTTCCAGCAACATCTACATCCACACCACACCTCTCTCGTACTTCCTCATTCGATCTGTCCTATCCCGTCAAGTAACTCCGCACCGGCACTTCTCAAGTAACTCCTTTCCACCCCTCTCACTCTTGTTGTGAGATTCTTCACCAACATCCATGCATTCGCACTTCTCAAGTAACTCATTTCCACCCCTCTCACTCTTGCTTTGAGTCCCGCCGCTAGTCAATGTCGGGATTACCACACTGATCATGTAAGAACTTCCATGCTGACCACCCTATTTCTTGTTACTAGAGTTTCAGCGTTCCTACAACCCTCTTCCCCTGTTGCATCCTCTCCTGCACTTCTTCATCCATACTCCCAGCTTTACTCAACACACTGCCCAAATACTATAAAGTGCGCTGACAATTCTCCATAGCCTGACCGTTTTCACCCTTAACCTCACACTCTGGGGCTGCAACCCCTGTCCAAAGACCCGAACCTTGCTCTGCCCCACATTTACCTTCACATTCCATTTTTCACAACCCTCTTCCAAACAATAATTTACCCAGCCCCTGCAACTCCCATTCACTATCGCTAATCAGAATTGTATCATCAGCAAACAGCAGTATCAGGACAACTTCCACTCGTTGCCCTCTCTTTTCAGAGGTACACCAACATCCACTTCTCTCTTTTTTTCCGTGTATGTCTTTCATGACGCCATCCAATATATATTGAACAACCATGGGGACAGCACACATCGCTTGCTTTAAACCCCGACATTCAGAATCCAAGGAACTCGCTGTGTTCATTTCTCACCAAGACTCAACATACTGACGCTATTGCACCCTTATACATGCTCTTTATTGGTTTCATCAACGTTGCCATCTACTCTCTCCGTATATGCTCAGTACTTTTCCACAAACCGTCTTTAATTCAACTCTGTCATAGGCCCTTCTTCTCCAAGTTTCATCACCCTAACCTGTATAATTAATTACCTAGATCTTTCTATCTATCCACCTATATTTACCTCTCTCGTCTCTCTCTCTCTCTCCCTGACCGATGATATGAGTGTGTACTGATGTCAACATGTTGAGATAGAGCCGGTTTCAGTACGACGCGCCAGAGACAACGCCTATCATGGGCCTTATCGACCGAGAGAGAGAGAGAGTTTACATAGAGTTTACATATATGACCCACACTACACAGACCTTGCGGTCCCTACTAGGTAGTTCCGTTATTACATTTGCGAAAATAGCATTTGCTCCACTACAAAGTGGAATGCACGGATAGCAAAGAAGAAGGCTCTCTCTCCACCCACCTCTCCCTCCGACGGTTGTTCGGCATGAAATTAAGTTGGGGAAAGAAGTCCCCCCAGAATGAGAAACAAATACAAAACTTCTACTGGGAATTTTATAGTAACGAACGAGGATGCTGAATATTATATACTACTGATTCTTAACCTATTTTTTTCTTTTTTCTTTTTTCCTTTTACTATATTATTCCTCCCACCGTCCTCACAGTGCATGTCTAGACTTCTTTTGAATGTGTCAATTGTCTAACATTGTACCCACTTTTAATCAGGCAAGTTGTTCCACTCGATGACCACACTGTAGGTAGAAGAAGTGTTTTGTGACATAGAGATTCGCCCCTCGCGGTTTTTAATTTCATTTTCCATTTCCCCGAGTTAATGAACTATTATCTATTTTGGAAAAGTGAATCTACATCAACTTTTGTCAAATCCCTTTGATATCTTTGAAACCCTGCGATTAATTTACCTCGCAATCTTCTTTTCTTAAGTGAAAATAAATTTTAGAGAGAGAGAGATAGCTAGAGCGCGTGTGTGTGTGTGTGGTGGTAATTGTACACTGTTCAGCCCATGTTTTCCTTATCTGGGATAATATACTTTATATGTGTGTACCCTTCTTCGTCTGCTACAGGAATGTGCAATTGGATAAATTCATTAATTCGTCAGATGGGTAGATAGATTGACGTGAGTAGATGTGATCAAGCATGGAAACCATATTAGATGAGATAGAGAGGAGAGAGAGAGAGAGAGAGAGAGAGCGAGAGAGATAGAGAGCGAGAGAGAAAAAGAGAGAGAGAGAGAGAGAGAGTGTGAGATAGAGAGAGAGAGATAGATAGATAGATAGATCGATAGATAGATAGATAGATAGCACATAGAATAGATAGATATAGTTAGATAGATAGCTAGAATGGCATTGTAATAAATTTGATAATTAGAACAATGCATGCTTGTACAACGTTTGAAACATTGAGCGGTAGGGTTCTTGATTAATAATTGGAATCCCGCTACACATACACCTTGTTCCAGTAGAGTAGGAGATTCCAAATATTATGAAGGCCATTTTTAACAGCCAAGCCCACATTCAATACATTAAGGGGGGGGTCACCGCGCGGTCTTTTTTTTTTATCTTCCTTCTCCTTTTTCTTCTTTCCCCTGGCTTTTATCCATTTCGGTCCCATTCAGCCAACTGTTTTAAGACGTTTATTACTTTCGCATGCCAGGTGTCGATTTCTTTCTTCCTGCTAGCGATCGCGAGCCATGATTGTATGGAGAAATCCGGCTTCGCCGGACCCATTTTTCGAGAAAAATGTACAAATTTGTTAGAGCTTGACTGTCCGAAACCAATATGTATATGCTGGCCTCCGCTAAACCTCTCGCCAGGAAACTAGTGACACCTGGATGTGGGGTAAACCGGTCTTAAAACAGGAGGCCTGAATTGTGCCGAATGGATAAACACGCCAAAGATAGATGGAGAGCAAGAGAGAACAAAAGCGAGGTGATCTCCCTTAAAAACTCCTGATCAAGGTGACTTGATAGCAATTGAACACAGACATCAGGTAACGTCCATCCATTACTGCATTGTTCGGGCAATATTACAGTGCCTTTTATTACCGAAGCCATTATCACGATTTTAAGGGAGCCCAACCTCGCTTTTGGTCTCTTTCTCTCCCTCGCTGCTCTTTGGTTTGCACATCCATTCGGTCGGCCCCATCCAGCCTACTGTTTTAAGCCGTTGACCCCCATCCAGTTGCCAATTTTTTCCGGGCGAGGGGTAGCGAGCCAGCTTATATATATTTTTGTTTTGACAGCAAGCTAAATATTTGTACATTGGTCGAATAGAACAAATTTGCTCCGGCAAAGCCGGATTTCCTCCATACAATTCTGGCTCGCTAATCGCCGTCGCACATGAAGAAAATCGACACCTGGATGGGGGATAAACTTCGGTATAACAGGTTGGCTGAATGGGGCCGAATGGATACAAGCCAGGAGGAGAAAAGGAGATAAAGGTAAAACAAAGCTGGTGACAACCACCTTAATTTTCATAATAACGAGATAAAAATTACAGCATATCCTCGTTGCAAAGTGGCGATGATCTGGCTGTGCTGGTGTATAGTGATTATCTTGCATTGCTATCACGGGGTGCAAGTCCAAAAGTTTTCATTTTACTATGGAGTGAATTAATATTAGTGCATTCGGTTGAATTTTATTCGCCGTGTAATTACGAAGTGAAAGCTGTTTTAATGTAACTTTCTGTGAGTAATCTCTCTCTCTCTCTTTTATTCTCTGTTTCTCTCTCTCTCTCTCTCTCTCTCTACTTCTCGACAGCTCTCTCCTCTCTCTCTCTCTCTCGCCATCTCTCTCTCTCCCGTTCGCTCTCCTCTCTCCCCGCTCTTCTCTCAATCTCTCTTTCATCCTCGTCTCTCTCTCCTCTCTCTCCCCCTCTCCCTCCGCTCTCAAATCAAAAGTATTGTAAAGGTATCTAGATAGATAATATTGTCACGGTAACGCACGCAACACACTCACTCTCACTCTCTCTCTCCCCCCCCCCCCCCCTCTCATCTCGCTCTCTGGTCTCTCCTCTCGTTCTCTCTCTCTCTCTCTCTCTCAAAATCACAGTATTGTCAGGAGCTCGAGATACTAATATTTCACGGTAACGCACACACTCACACTCCTCTCTCTCTCTCTCTCTCTCTCTCTCTCCCTGTGTCTTTGTTATGGTAATGTGATAACGAAGATACTGTACATAATCCCTCTTCATGTTGTTTCCTTTCCCCTATATGTTCCCATCTCTCTCTCTCGGGATCTCTCTCTCAACCGTCCCTCCCACTCTCATCGTCCTCTCTCTGCCACCTCTCTCTCTCTCCCTCTCTCTCCTCTCTTCCCTCTTCGTCATGCTCCTCCCTCTCTCTCTTGTCCTCCCCCTGTGTCCTTTGTTATGGTAATGTGATACGAAGATCCTGTACATATCCCTCTTCCTGTTGTTTGCCTATATTTCGCCCTCGATTCTCCTCTCGGCCCATTTTTCCTCGCATTCTCACTTGCCTGCCTCTCTCTCTCATCTCCTCCCTCATTCCTTCATCCCTCTCTCACTCTCTCTCTCCACTCCATCCCTCTCTCCTCCTCTCTCCTCAAGTCTCTCTCTCCCTCTCCCTGTGTCTTTGTTATGGTAATGGGATAACGAAGATACTGTACATAATCCCTCTTCATGTTGTTTCCTATATGTTCGTTGTAAGAGTTTAATGTATAAGAGTTTAATAATGTATATTATATAAGGGTTTGATATAAACAGTATACTGCTTTTGTAATAGTTTAATATATAATGAGTTAGTACGGAAATGGACTAGTTGTAACACCTCCGACCTCTTTGGGTTATTATGATATTTTATGTAATTAATGTTTATTGAAGATTTTGCTTGCTTCTAATAATTTCGAGCAATGTATTTTAGTTTATCCCCTACGCTAACAAAAACGCTTAAACAAATACTCACCAATAACACATAACCTACTCAATTATCTTAGTTGTACAGATGTTCGTAACATAAATATATTTTTGATAAACCGTCTTTCATACAATCTTTCCTGATACTTTGTTATTTCCTCCTAATGATCCTTTTCTGTTTACTTGGCTGCCCGAGAGGAGTGCGTTTGTTTGTCTGTTTTTTTATTAGCTCAGTGTGTGTATGTGTGTGTACGTGTGTTTGTATATTTGTGTGGCGTGGCTGAGTGTATGTTGGTTTGTTTATATTAGGTTGAAGAGTTGCCTTTATGAGTGAGAGATGCAGTGAGGTATGTGTGTTTGTGTGTGTGTGGGTGTATATACAGCATATGTGTTTATGTATGTGTGTGCTGAGTGTTTGATGGTTTGTTTACATTAGGTTGAGGAGTTGCCTTTATGAGTGAGACATGTAGTGGGGATATGTGTGCTTGTGCGTGTGTGTGTGTGTGTGTCTATGTGTTTATGTATATGTATGTGTGTTTGTGTGTTTGTTTAGATTAGGTTGAGGAGCTACCTTTATGATTGAGAGATGCACTGTGTGTGTGTGTGGGTTTCCTCGTATATTTGCTTAGCGTGGTTGAGTGTACGTTTGTTTGTTTACATTAGGTTAAGGACTTGCCTTTTTTTTTTTTTTTTTTTTTAAAGAGACAATGAACGGAGGAAGGAAAAACACAGATAAAACAAAAAGGTCCATGTGCCTAAAGGCATCCTCCATTCATAAATATTTTGTAACAACTGGATTTAAACATTCCTGACATTTACATTACATTTACATAAACATTTATGAATGAGAGCTGGAGAATCAGGTTGGATTAATGGTCTTAACCTTTTTAATCTACAGTACCGTGACGAATTATTTCAAAATATTCTGGCTATGATTAGATGATATTATTGAACTTTAACATATATTTTAATAATATTCTGGCAATGATTAAGTTATTTTATTGAGCTTTAGAAGAATCTGTAGGAATGTCATGATTGAGATACGAGAGGTATATTGTATAAAATCATCTAATGATAGCCAGAGTAAACTGTCAAGACGCGTCATAATCTCCAGAGAGTTAAACATGAAAGAGTCTAAAAATATTATTATGTTTTTCAAGACAGAACATTGAACATGTTGACAAGAAGGATGTAATTTGATAAGTTAGACACGAGACAAAAAATTATAAGGTAGGAAAAGGCAAACTGGAGAGGTTTGGTATCCCGGGAAACAGGATAGAAGTTTGGTTCAGTGGCTGACAACCAGTAGAAACAATTACTTTATTTTCACTGTTGTTATTTATTTGTTTTATTGTGTTTGTAACTTGTTTTCTGACATGGGCATTATACAGTCAAAACACAATGTCCCTGAGGTCTGGATATTGATCACTGGCCGCCAGTTGAGTAGCCCTGTTTAAAAGGCTTCATCATACTGTATAATGACAAAAATCTAGGAGGTTGTTATTTTTTCTGGACCACCTTCACCCTCATGTTTAGCCCCATTAGTTGTGAGATTTGAAGGCATTCGCCTCACTAGTTTGGCGATTTTAAAACCTGGCGCCCCATTTCTTTGTCAGTTTTAAGACCTTGCGTGCGATTTAGGCATAATTTTTTTTTTCCAGGCGCGCGATAGCAAGCCTGCAATTTAGGAACACCCGGCCTTCAGCCTTGACATGATAAAGCTCCATACAAACCGTTGTCAATAAAGTCCTTTTCCTCGTATGGTGCTTTTATTTATCTTCCAGCTTTGTTTCTGATACCAGTGCAAAAGATCCTAAAAGTGTTGTCCGAAAAATGTTGACCATCGAAAATTGAGGTTGGTTGAAAGGACCTATCATAGTTTAAGACAGCCATTAGCCTTGTGTTTCCTAGTCACTATTGGGAAGAAACAAGAGTATAGACAGAATTAGCCAAAATCTGATTACTGATTACCTAAAGTTTTCCAAGCAGTAGGAAGTTATAGCTGAACAAATTTAACAGTCGCATATCCGGAAACTTTTTGTTCAATTGCAAGATGTGTCCTAGACAGAACAAAATGACATAAGTTATAATGGTTCCTCATTAGAGCTGCTTAATAATAGCGTAGAATCAGTATATATAGAACACTGTGCTTTGAGTTACTGCGTTTCTGATACCGGTACTATTGATCTTATCCTAAAAAAAACTTCGGATAGTACTGCAAAGGCCTTTTTTTTTAGATACTACGGAAAATATTTATAATAACTCCTTGAAACTCTCCCTCCTTCTGCCCTCCCCTAGCGGGTCAACCCCCCCCCCCCCCCCCCCCCCACCCCTCTGGCATCGGGCGACGTCTAGGCGACCCGACCATTAGCCCGCCGTGTTCCCGAGCGCTGCCAACCAATACCTCACTTTTACACTCTTTGTTTACCTTCTGCTGTCGGGCGAAACGGGGACACGACAGCCACGCCAACTACCCGATTATTAACCCCTTCACGATTATGACGCGTTTTAACAGTATATTCTGGCTATCATTAGACGATTTTGTTAAACTTTGAAAGTCCTCTAATTTTCAGAGGTAATAATTAGCTTAATTAATCACCTAATTCCAAAATTCCTACATAAACTAAATATAATTGTCTAATAACAGCAAACTAAACTAAATAGATTGTCTTGCCTTACAGAGAGGGTTAACCCTTTCCTGCACGGCGAGAAGTGAATAGACTGAACAGCTAGCGTATCAGGAATTGCTTGTATAGTCATGGCTAGGAATACTTGAACACCTTAGTGCTAAACACAAGACGATGAACATTAACTAGTGAACCCCAGTAACGTGTTCCGTGTGGCTCATGCAGTTTCCCATAATAGTTCGCCTGTATATCATAATTATCGCTTCAAGTATTGTCCATAAATTCCTGACCACGACTGTAGATTCGGGAGTTTGTTTTGTTTTTTATTGATAGTCTGGGTGTGTCTGGTAACCCGACTCGTCCCCACTAGAGATCCTGTAGTAAGAGAGAGCCTCCATCTATCTCATTGGATGCCATTTTAGTACCGTCATTATGAAACAGGGTGATATTATATTGTTGATCACGTAGAATATACTGTAGACCAAACACTATATTTTGTACCATTAATCTTATACCGAATGTTTATGATTATTGGTATGGACATGTTTGAATATACCTGTATAATGCCACCAATATAGTGGAGGTTGGCCGATCTCTGTTACTATAGGGTCTCTAGCCCCCACCTCTCCTGCGGAACGTCCGGGCTAAAAGGACACAAGGAGACCTACCTGTCAGCGGCGAAAAGGGCGGGTTCGCACGGGCGCTTTTTCGGCAACTTTGGATCGATATGTATATTTCAACAACTTTACATCATTATTATGCATTGTAATCGGGAAGCAGACTGAAAGTAGCTTATGTTCGTTAGCTGAATTCGTGTAAGAGATTGATTAAGAATCTACCAGACCAGATTTGCCGAAAACTGTTGCATTGCGAATCACCCTCTACCTCGCCCTATACTGTAGACAGTAGAGTAAACAAATCATGTACTCATATTTGTAGGTAGCGTAGACAACTTTTTAATGAAGAGTGGATGTTATTGTTGGATGCAGCAGTGATGGACGCAAGCTATATCTTTTTATCTTAACAGGGGAAGACATTGTTATATCCCTATCTTGATTACTGTGTTGTTACTTGCTATTAATAGTGGAAACATTTAATAAACACGAAGAAAACTATAATAAAGATACGTACTATTTTCTCATTCTGCAATACAGTGTAAGGAAAACTGCTAATCATGTACGAAATTAATGCTCCGATAACCCCTTTAACCCATTCAATACCAGGGACGTCCTTTTCATCATATTTTAGAAAGCATTAGCCAATTTTATTCAGCTTAGGAAGGACTTCTATCAAAAATATGGCTTCAAGCTATCTCGACCAACCCTTTCAACAACCACAGATCCTTCCGAAGCTGCATAATATCGTCTAAATATAGCTAGAATACAATATAACACACGTCGCTGGGACTCTTAAGAGTTAATCAGACGACGGCTTCTGTACCTAAATAATGTTACTTCCAGGTTACATTATTCAGATTTGTAATATCTCAAATGCCTATCAAGCTCTGACAAATCATTCAGAAGTTGAATAAAATTATATGACAAATTTAGCTAGGGTAAATAGTGGGAGGTTGGATGAGGTTTGGTGTGCTTTGATTATATTACCATCGGTTTTAATTGTTATTGCCAATTTATAATATTTTTTTTTTCTTTTTTGTTAGTTTAGCCCTTATTTATCCTTCAAGCTAAATAAAACACGCCTCACAGGGTCTTCAAACTATAAGAAAACAAAAAAACATATCCCCTTCCAAGCTAAGTTTGCACATGTTATGGTAGAAAGATGTCTCACAAAAGGTCGATTTATCCAAAATTGCAGGCTCGCTCTCGCTCCCTATATAAAATCATCGACACCTAAATGCTACGATACGCCTTATACGGTAATCGACAAACTAATGGAGCGAGACGTTTTAAAATCGATAATCTAACTGGCCGAAGAGGAGGAAGGAGGAGGGAAGGTGTAGTTGTTATCACGCAAGACACTTTTTGTCGGGTCCCAAAATATAATTTAATTTATTTAATTCACTCCCAACACCAAACAGGATGGAACGAGGGGTATGGAAGGAAGGTAAGACGAAAGAGGATTATGGAAGTTGGAAAAAAGGCAAGGAATTGAAGGGAAGTGAAAGGGGAAGGAACAAGGGAGGAGGCGATGTGTTTTCAAAGAAGTGTGAAGCAAACAATATCAGAAAAAGAGGGGATAAAGAACGAGATAACCAGGGAGGGAGGGAAATTAGAGGGATGCAAAGTGGGATAAGAAGTTGAAGAATGCAGGTAGAAAGAAAAAGAGAGAGGAAAGTTGTAATAATGACAGCAGTTGGAGGTGAAGGAGAAGGATAGAAAAGGGGAAGTTGAAGTTAGGAACTATGCTGCAAGAGGAAGTTGAAGGAGGAAGATAGAAAGAGGGACGTTGAGGAAGGAAGAGATGAAGGTGCTAGAGGAAGTTGAAGGAGGAAGATAGAAAGAGGGACGTTGAGGAAGGAAGAGAGGAAATTGAAGGAGGAAGGTAGAAAGAGGAAGTTGATGAAGGTGCTGGAGGCTCTCTGGTATTTACGGGTATCACACCAACAGATTGACATTCCTTCCTTGGGGCCCTGGTATAGTGAGGGGGCCGACTGGGGGACTCTCCTTGCTGTCATAAAAACTCTCCTATTGCTGTCATCGGTAGGAAGGACAAAAAAAGAGAGATGAAAGAGAGGAGAAAAAGGGGGAGGGTATGGGAAGGAGAGAATATGGTATGGGAATGGGGGCAGGAGAAAGTAAGATAGTAATAAAAGTATGACACACAAAGAGACTGACATTCCTCCATTCCCAGGGTAAGAGGGCCGGCTGGGAGACTCTTCAGAATGACATACAATAATTCTTATTGCTATCGGGGAAGGAGTGAGGACAACATGAAATAATAGATGAGCATAAAGAAGGAGGGAATGGTAAAGGAGCAAATAAAATGGAAATAGGGACGAGGGGAAAGAAAGGTAATAAGGAAGGTAAGACACGCGAAGAAAACGACATTCCTTCCTTGGTTCCTCGCGAGTGAGAGAGCCGACTGGGTGACTCTACTGGCTGTCATAACATATCTCTAGGAACGAAAGGAGAGCGAGAGGGGGAGACAGGGAGGCAAAAGGAAAGGAAAAGAGAATATGGAAATAGAGAAAAGGAGAATGAAAGGCAATAAGGAAGGTAAGACACGCGAAGAAAACGACATTCCTTCCTTGGTTCCTCGCGAGTGAGAGGGCCGACTGGGTGACTCTTCTGGCTGTCATAAAATATTTCCTGTTCCTGTCGTCGGTAGGGAGGAGGAATGAAAGGAGAAAGAAAGTGGAATACAGGCAGGGAGGGAGGAGAGAATAAAAGAATAGGGGATAGGAGATAGTAAGACAGTAAGAAAGGTATACTGAAAGAAAGAGGAACAGAGGCAGGGAGGGAGGAGAGAATAAAGGAATGGGGGAGAGGAGATAGTAAGACAGTAAGAAAGGTATGCTGATGATGTAGTGGGTATGAGAAAGAAAATACATGTGAAGATAAATCTAGCCCTCCCAGTATTCGAGGACGCTTTTTTTTTAAATTCTGGCTATCAGTAGACGATTTTTTAAAAGCTCACTAATATAAGTATATACATACATACAGCACACTCACACACACACACTCACTCTCTCGCATACACACACACACAGCACACACCCACCCACACACACACACACACACACACTCTCTCTCTCTCTCTCTCTCTCTCTCACACACACACACACACACACACAAATACACACACACCTCTACTACTAATGTTTGAGTTCATTTTTTGTGTTTGCCAGATCTGTGTACTTTAGGTGAGTGTGTTTGGGTTAAAGAACTATGTGTGTGTGTGTCTTGGTAATTGTATTTGTGTGGCAGTAAGCCTATTGGTCTAGCTATCTATCACCCCCAGCATATACCTACACTGTAAAATGGTGGCTTCAAATGTATCATAACTGGATCACATAAAAGTGGGTCAATCGTTCATGTGTACTATTTTGAACACGAAAACGATTGAAATTGTAATCATGTGTATCATTTCTGTTACGTTTGATTGCATAATGTTTTCAGTGTACTATTCGATTTGTGTATTTAAAGCCGGTGTCACACGAGCATTTAACTCTTTGGAGATCATACATATTTTGACAGTGTATTCTGGCTATCGTTAGACGGTGTTATGTAGCTTAGGAAAGATCCGCGGAAATTATAAGGGTGAAGACTATCTCAATTAACCCTCTGACTTCCATATACCCTTCCTTAATTTAATAATATCGTTAATAATAACCAGAAAACAGAAAATAAACGCGCAATCTGATCGTAAAAGGGTTAAGCGGCGGATGTATCAGAGATAATATATAAATACAATAAAAAGTAGGTCAAATCGAGTCTACTATTTATAATTTTTAATGTTCAGTATGTCAGTATTTTGTATCTTAGAGCTCTTAATCGTGTACAGTTCAATTTAGCTCTTTGAGTACCAGCGACGTGTTATATTTTATGTTAGCTATATTTAGATGATATTATGCAGCTTAGGAAGGATCTGAGGTAGTTAAAAGAGTTAGTTGAGAGAGTTTGAAGCCATAATGATTGCTAGAGGTCCTTCCTAAGCTGAATAAAATCATCTAATAGTTGCTAGAATATGATGAAATGGACGTCCCTGTTACTGAATGGATAGACATACGAAGAAACAGTAAACTCAATGACAATAATGTAGTTTACTGGTAGCTGATGCAAGGCTCCAATAAATGTAGTTTACTGGTAGCTGATGCAAGGCTCCAATAAATGTAGCTTACTGGTAGCTGATGCAAGGCTCCAATAAATGTAGTTTACTGGTAGCTGATGCAAGGCTCCAATAAATGTAGCTTACTGGTAGCTGATGCAAGGCTCCAATAAATGTAGTTTACTGGTAGCTGATGCAAGGCTCCAATAATATATTTTACTGGTAGCTGATGCAAGGCTCCAATAAATGTAGCTTACTGGTAGCTGATGCAAGGCTCCAATAAATGTAGTTTACTGGTAGCTGATGCAAGGCTCCAATAAATGTAGCTTACTGGTATCTGATGCAAGGCTCCAATAAATGTAGCTTACTGGTAGCCTGATGCAAGGCTCCAATAAATGTATTTTACTGGTAGCTGATGCAAGGCTCCAATAAATGTAGCTTACTGTAGCTGATGCAAGGCTCCAATAAATGTAGTTACTGGTAGCTGATGGAAGGCTCCAATAAATGTAGCTTACTGGTAGGCTGATGCAAGGCTCCAATAAATGTAGCTTACTGGTAGCTGATGCAAGGCTCCAATAAATGTAGCTTACTGGTAGCTGATGCAAGGCTCCAATAAATGTAGCTTACTGGTAGCTGATGCAAGGCTCCAATAAATGTAGCTTACTGGTAGCTGATGCAAGGCTCCAATAAATGTAGCTTACTGGTAGCTGATGCAAGGCTCCAATAAATGTAGCTTACTGGTAGCTGATGCAAGGCTCCAATAAATGTAGCTTACTGGTAGCTGATGCAAGGCTCCAATAAATGTAGCTTACTGGTAGCTGATGCAAGGCTCCAATAAATGTAGCTTACTGGTAGCTGATGCAAGGCTCCAATAAATGTAGCCTTACTGGTAGCTGATGCAAGGCTCCAATAAATGTAGCTTACTGGTAGCTGATGCAAGGCTCCAATAAATGTAGCTTACTGGTAGCTGATGCAAGGCTCCAATAAATGTAGCTTACTGGTAGCTGATGCAAGGCTCCAATAAATGTAGCTTACTGGTAGCTGATGCAAGGCTCCAATAAATGTAGCTTACTGGTAGCTGATGCAAGGCTCCAATAAATGTAGCTTACTGGTAGCTGATGCAAGGCTCCAATAAATGTAGCTTACTGGTAGCTGATGCAAGGCTCCAATAAATGTAGCTTACTGGTAGCTGATGCAAGGCTCCAATAAATGTAGCTTACTGGTAGCTGATGCAAGGCTCCAATAAATGTAGCTTACTGGTAGCTGATGCAAGGCTCCCAATAAATGTAGCTTACTGGTAGCTTGATGCAAGGCTCCAATAAATGTAGCTTACTGGTAGCTGATGCAAGGCTCCAATAAATGTAGCTTACTGGTAGCTGATGCAAGGCTCCAATAAATGTAGCTTACTGGTAGCTGATGCAAGGCTCCAATAAATGTAGCTTACTGGTAGCTGATGCAAGGCTCCAATAAATGTAGCTTACTGGTAGCTGATGCAAGGCTCCAATAAATGTAGCTTACTGGTAGCTGATGCAAGCTCCAATAAATGTAGCTTACTGGTAGCTGATGCAAGGCTCCAATAAATGTAGCTTACTGGTAGCTGATGCAAGGCTCCAATAAATGTAGCTTACTGGTAGCTGATGCAAGGCTCCAATAAATGTAGTTTACTGGTAGCTGATGCAAGGCTCCAATAAATGTAGCTTACTGGTAGCTGATGCAAGGCTCCAATAAATGTAGTTTACTGGTAGCTGATGCAAGGCTCCAATAAATGTAGCTTACTGGTAGCTGATGCAAGGCTCCAATAAATGTAGCTTACTGGTAGCTGATGCAAGGCTCCAATAAATGTAGCTTACTGGTAGCTGATGCAAGGCTCCAATAAATGTAGTTTACTGGTAGCTGATGCAAGGCTCCAATAAATGTAGTTTACTGGTAGCTGATGCAAGGCTCCAATAAATGTAGCTTACTGGTAGCTGATGCAAGGCTCCAATAAATGTAGTTTACTGGTAGCTGATGCAAGGCTCCAATAATATATTTTACTGGTAGCTGATGCAAGGCTCCAATAAATGTAGCCGAGAAACTTGGTAGTGTGACTCCAGCTTAAGGGGAGATGGGTCGTTTTTATGGCCCTCTTTTTTCCTCATGCTTAGCCCCATTAGTTTTCAAATTTGTAGACGTTAGCCCCATTAGTTTGGCGATTTTAAGATCTTTCGCCACATTTATTCGTCAAAATAAAGAGTTTTCGTGTTATTTATGTGTCGATGTTTTCCTGGAGAGCAATAGCGAGCCTGTAATTTGAGTGGAACCGGCATTTGGCGGGACATTTTCTATCGAATAATGCAAAAATTCATCTTGAAGGATGGTCTCGAGTGGGTGATTTTTGTTTAGCTTGATGGAGGTCTAGGGAGGAAACTAAAAGAATAATTAAAAGATCCATATATGAGCAAATAATTACGCCCATCTCCACTTAACACTATATTAAGCAACCACTCACATTATTGGATATATGATCTAGCTATCATTATAATATTATTTAGCCATATCTAGCAATCTTTATATATATATATATATATATATATATATATATATATATATATATATATATATATATAATTGTATATATCTGAAAATCCACTTATCTATCGATTTGACTATCTATTTGTTTATATCCACTTTGTTACGCTTGATGTAAATCTATACTTCTCTTAATTTATATATAATATATATCTTCGTTTACATTATCTAACTTATTTTAACTTATCATTTTCTTAGTATTACTTCATAGGTATCTAATTATAATTATATATTATATACATAATGCACACAATCTAATATGTTAGTAATATCTATATAGGTGTGTGTGTGTGTGTGTGTGTGCTGTACAACTTTAATGTTTGTGGAGGGCGATTAAAGTTGGTTCTTCCGTCTTACAGCACCCCCCCCCCCCCTCTCTCTCTCTCTCTTTCTCTCTCTCTCTCTCTCTCACTCCCTCTATCTCCCTTATTTCCACTCTCTTGCTCTCTCTCTCTCTCTCTCTCTTTTTCTCTCTCTCTCTCTCTCACTCCCTCTATCTCCCTTATTTCCACTCTCTTGCTCTCTCTCTCTCTCTCTCTGTTCATAATGTCGGTAGGTAAAGAACATAACAATTAGGAGAGAGATAGAGAGGGGGGGGGGGTCCAAGTATGGGTGAGAGAATAAGTAACAAGTGTTGCTAGGTGTTACGTGGTTGTCGCTACCTACACACACACATACACACACTGATGCACACACCCAAACACAGACACACATACACACACATTTTACACTCACACACAGATTCATACATAATACACTCACACACACACATTACACTTAACCCCCGCCCCCCTCCCCTCACACACACACGTGAGAGTATTTCAACACTCTAGCACCCTTATACTATCGTACTATGCACCCCAACTGATCTGACCCAAGAGTGAACCACATTTTCACAACCGATAACTCAGGAACGCACTTCCTCTGACCATCATTCCCTCTTCCTATGACTTGAAAGTACTCACATACCCCAAGTCCCCATAGTTTAGTCAAATATATTGTTCATTACTATTCATAATATATACACATTTACAGTTGGCTAAATTCCTTTATTATATATATAGGACAAATATCATAATTGAATTAGGATTGTAATTTGTTATGCAGTGATTAATCCATATGATCAAGGAAAGGTTTTACAACACCTTATTCTTGTTAGTAGTTAGTCATATAATTTGTTATGCAGTGATTAATCCATATGATCAAGGAAAGGTTATACAACACCTTATTCTTGTTAGTAGTTAGTCATATCATTTGTTATGCAGTGATTAATCCATATGATCAAGGAAAGGTTTAACAACACCTTATTCTTGTTAGTAGTTAGTCATATCATTTTAGTTTCTTCTACAAAATCCCAGAGTGGATACAAATTCATGTGTTCAACTTTCCATCTCTATCGATCCCAAGCGAAATAAAATATATGTATGCATTATACATGAAATATATGTATGTATTATACATGAAATATATGTATGTATTATACATGAAATATATGTATGCATTATACATGAAATATATGTATGTATTATACATGAAATATATGTATGTATTATACATGAAATATATGTATGTATTATACATGAAATATATGTATGTATTATACATGAAATATATGTATGTAGTATACATGATATATGTATGTATTATACATGAAATATATGTATGTATTATACATGAAATATGTATGTATTATACATGAAATATATGTATGTATTATACATGAAATATATGTATGTATTATACATGAAATATATGTATGTATTATACATGAAATATGTATGTATTATACATAAAATATATGTATGTATTATACATGAAATATATGTATGTATTATACATGAAATATATGTATGTATTATACATGAAATATATGTATGTATTATACATGAAATATATATATATGTATTATACATGAATATATGTATGTATTATACATGAAATATATGTATGTATTATACATGAATATATGTATGTATACATGAAATATATGTATGGTATTATACATAAAATATATGTATGTATTATACATGAAATATATGTATGTATTATACATGAAATATATGTATGTATTATACATGAAATATATGTATGTATTATACATGAAATATATGTATGTATTATACATGAAATATATGTATGTATACATGAAAATATATGTATGTATGTATATACATGAAATATGTATGTATTATACATGAAATATATGTATGTATTATACATGAAATATATGTATGTATTATACATGAAATATATGTATGTATTATACATGAAATATATGTATGTATTATACATGAAATATATGTATGTATTATACATGAAATGTTTCAGATTTAGGCTCAAGTTAAAGGGAGGTGTTTGTTTGTTTTATGGACCCCCTTCTCACTCATGCTTAGCTTAGAGATTGAACAAGTTTACCTCATTACTTTGGCGATTTTAAGACCTATCACCCACTCTCTTAGCCAATGTTAAGAATGTTCGTGCCATTTAGGTGTCGATGTTTACCTGGGAAGCGATATATGCGAGCCTGTATTTTAGGAGGAACTCGCCTTCGGCCGGGACATTTTTTCTACAGAAAAATATGTACAAATTTATCACGAAGGGGGGTCTTGGGGTGTTTTTTTAAAGCTTGATAGATGTCTAGGGAGCAATCTACCGCCTCCCCTTCCACCTTAACCATTTAAAAAGAGTTGGAATATGGGTATTTATTGATCACGAATATACCTTGACCAGAATATCTCTTCAGTATTTGGAAGGATATTACAGATACACAACCTGCAATGTAAACAAACCAACTCGGACCCCCACTCTCAGAACGCCACCTATTAAGCTATTAACTCACTAGGCATTGCCCCCCTATAGCATATTTTGAATATGGGAGCATTCATACAGTGCTATTTTGTCAGGGAACAATGAGGGTATTTTTTTGGCATTTCGATGGGCTTTGTGGTAAAGAACTGATACAAGGTACACCACAAATTCCAAGCAAAGGTTATTCAGATGAAGAGTTGATGGTGTTTGAGTGTGCAACTGAGTATGGGTACACCTCTTGCCGACCTATCTTGATCAAGAACTTTGTGGAATGACTGTACACTTACTACAGGAAACTTAACCTTGTGTACAAAACTGCACTACACATATGCATACGTAAAACACACACATAGACACAATTGTTATATCACCATAACAAAACAGGTGTAATTATACATAAAATCACACACAAAACTCAAACACACATTCCTCCCTGATTGGCCACATCCATTCACACCCACACTTAAGTCCACCCACCCACTCAATCCAGTACCCAAGTGTGTGAGTGAGTGTGTGAGTGAGTGGTCAAGAGGGGGTTGATGTATCGCGAGTAGGGGGCTTCTTGTGTGTGTGAGATATGTACATATATTTACATAGATACACTGGCCACACCGACCTTACGATCCAAACGAGATAGTCAGGACTTAATTCTAGTAGAGATGGCATATCCCCACCCTCCGTTAATTGCCGTACATGAAAAAGTTGGAAGTGATTAACCTTGCTGGGCTTCGAAATCCCCAGAAAGAATTTACAGAGAGAGAGAGAACACCCCCTCACCACTCTGACACCTCCCCCAAACAAGCCCTCAAGTAGTACCTCCAAGGAATAACACCCTAACTTGTTATTAACGACAGAGGCCCTTGAGTGCCACTTGAACTTTTATATACCCATACCAACCTCTTTCTTTCTTCTTCTCTTCCTACTCCTCCGCCTCTTCTTTATCTTTCCTTTCCTTTGCCCTCTTCTTCGTCTTCTGTTTATCCTCCTCCTTGTCTTCTTATTTATCCTACTTTTCTTCTTCCTCTCCTTCGTCCTCGGCTTAATGTTATTTTTCTTCATCTTCTTCCAAAACTGTATTGCTCTAAGTTTAATTTGAACTTACTTCTATTTCTAAAAAATGTCCATAACTATTAATGGGTTTCAGAGGCCGTGTTACATCGTTTTTCGGGAATAACTTATTAACAAACAGTTGGATCAGTATGATATTTTGCCAGAGCTTGTTTCACACCGTCCCTTAATTTTCGTCAATATATAGTGCACTACCAAAAGTTGAGAAGTAAGCCATTTGTCCCTGTGTCATGAGGTTAAAGTCACACCTGAATGAGTAAGAAACGAACAAGGCTACTGTGGCGTACCTGTGGAAACCACCAAACCATTATTGCTCCTCCATCAAACACGGTAGTTATCACCAACCACCCAACCCTACTATCGCCTTTACAGTCAAGTTATCTGTCAATATCAAATAAATATAAACAAAAATACATACATTTTGTACCCCCCACTCATCACACAAACACATACAGACACACGCACCCACCCACCCACACACACACCCACACACAATAGGAAATGGCTGTATAGGGTTTTATGGCCGCTGGTGTGAAACTGACAGACGGGTATAGACAGCAGACCAGACTGTAAAAGACAGAGATAGGGGTGATAACAGACAGACAGAGAGAGAGAGAGAGAGAGAGAGAGAGAGAGGGAATAGGGGGAGAGAAGAAAGCAGAAGGAGAGAGAGAAGAGAGATGGAGAGAGAGAGAGAGGGAGGATAGGTACAGAGAGGAGAGAGAAGACAGACAGACAGAGGAGAGGGGAGACAGAACAAGGGAGGGGCAGGAGCAGGAGAGAAGAGAGAGAAGGAAGAGAGGGAGAAGAGACAGAGGAAAAGAGAGAGGAGGGGGGAGAAGAGAGAGAAAGAGAGAGAAGAGGGGGAGGGAGGAGAAAAGAAGAGGCGGAGAAGGAGAGAGAGAGAGAGAAAGAAGAAAAAAGAGAGAGAGAGAGAGAGAGAGAGAGAGAGAGAGAGAGAGAGAGAGAGAGAGAGAGAGAGAGAGCAAATACAAAAATAATATTATTATAAACTATATAGCAATGATTGATAAAACAAGAGTTAAATAGAAAATGAAAGTAGACTATCGACAATGCACTAAGAATCTAAAAGTTATATTTGATTAGTTTCATAGCAAGGAATTAATGGACGGATACAAAATATTATACTGGAGGTATTTTTGTAAAACATTTTTTCCCTTCTCCATACACTGCATCCACTTACTGTCATTGAATTGTTCATAAATATTGACACACACACACACACACACACACACACACACACACACACACACACACACACACACACACACACACACACACCTACACACAAACAAAGTCCAAACAAATTGTTACACACGCACACACACACAAACATCCACACACTCATACACAGAAGAGACAAACGACACACTTAAATACTTAACCAAAAAAAAAAAAAAAAAAAAACACACACGAACCTACACATACATACACAAACACCTAAGCACAGACTTACACAAACACCTAAGAGCAAACAAATTCCTACACACACACACACAAACAAACACTTACACATATATACAGTATAGACACACCTACACCCACACACTAGATTTTACTGTTGATAAATTATTCCATGATTAACTCTCGTCACATTTCAATTAAAACCCTATGCTATATCAGTCAGCACTCTGTCGCTCATTATTTATCCTGTAACGCTAAAGTAAACAGTATTGATAGTCGCTATTATCACTCCATACACCAACCTTCTATTTTATGTATAGTTTTGTTCTATATAGTATTGTTATTATGTTGTTGTTGTTTACTTGGGGATGGGCAGGCAGTACGCTCTAGAAAGGTATGGGTATGAAAGGGGTATTTAAAGTGTCCATAATAATCTACCCACTTAAAGTAGGCTATATTGGTGGAAAGAAACCCATCTACTGCACTATAAGGATATAAAGGTAAATCAATATCAATATTCCGAAGGATCTTATATATCTTTTTTTATTCCCGTTGTATACCCTTGATTTTTGACATACTTTGACGTGGTTGGGTCATGTGGAGCGTATGGCGAGTGAAAACATTACTACGAGAGTGTATGAGAGGGAGGTGGAGGGCAAAATAGAAAGAGTCAGACCGAGAGTGAGATGGAAGGATGGAGTTGAGAGGTATATGAGTGAAAGTGGTTTTGGGTGGAAGGAGGGGCGCCGGCTTCTTGATAACAGAGGTATACGGAGGCTATTCATTCGTGGTCTCCCCCTCGGTGTACAAAGCGTCTGGCAATAGATAGAATTTTGACAGTGTTACTCTCGTATTCCTACATTTTGTAACACTCAGATATCTGGCTCAAGTTTTCTTACTTGCTTTGACAGAGTTCAGAATTCATTTCAACACTTTTTCTCTTTTCTCTAGCTTTGTCAGTGTTCAGAATTCTTGCAACACTTACTATCTAGTTTTATCAGTGTTCAAAATTCTTGCAACATTTTATCTCTAGCTTTGTGAGTGTTCAGAATCCTTGCAACATTTTCTAGCTTTGTCTGTGTCCAGAATTCTTGCAACACTCTCTCTCTAGCTTTAACATGGACTTGAACTCGTGCATTTTAGGGCTGCAGTGAGAGACGCCATGTTATCAAATACACCTCCGAATATATACGGAAATATTGGTTGAAACTTACTGATTACTAAACATAGGCTACTGGTTGAGATATTGTTTTCTATGTGTATGAAGAAGACAAAAGGCAGGTTGCCTGTAGCGAGTGTCTCCCCCAGAGTCAAAAGAGTGACAGAAAATAGTTGAGATGAACTGGTTCAGATGGCATACTGGTTGAGATGCACTGGTTGATATGATCTACTGGTTGGCACTGGTTAAGAAATAACTGGTGAGGTGGTCTACTAGTTAGCACTTGTTGAAATATATTTTTTAAGACGGACTGTTTGAGATGGACTGGTTGAGATGATATATTGGTTGAGATAATCTATTGGTTGAAATGTACTGGTTGAGAAGGTTTGCTGATTGAGATGTACTGGTTAAGGTGGTTTATTGGTTCAGATGGTCTGCTGGTTGTGATGGTCTGCTGGTAGAGATGTACCGGTTGAGATGGTCTGCAGTTTGAGATGGTCTACTGGTTGAGATGTATTGGTTAGGATGGTCTACTGATTGAAATATACTGGCTGAGATGGTCTACTGATTAAAATGTACTGGTTGTGGTTGAGATGGTCTACTGGTTGAGATGGTCTACTAGTTGAGATGGTCTACTAGTTGAGATGGTCTACTGGTTGAGATGGTCTACTGGTTGAGATGGTCTACTGGTTGAGATGGTCTACTAGTTGAGATGGACTACTGGTTGAGATGGTATACTGGTTGAGATGTACTGGTTGAGGTGGTCTACTGGTTGAAATGGTCTACTGGTTGAGGAGGTGTACTGGTTGAAATGGTATACTGGTTGAGATGGTCTACTGGTTGAGGAGGTGTACTGGTTGAAATGGTATACTGGTTGAGATGGTCTACTGGTTGAGGAGGTGTACTGGTTGAAATGGTATACTGGTTGAGATGTACTGGTTGCGATGGTCTACTGGCTAAAATGTACTGGTTGAGATGATCTACTGGCTAAGATGTACTGGTTGAAATGGTCTACTGGCTAAAATGTACTGGTTGAGGTGATCTACAGGTTGAGATGGTCTACAGGTTGGGTTTATCAGGTCTACTGGCTAAACTGTACTGGTTGAGATGATCTACTGGCTAAAATATACTGGTTGAGATGGTCTACTGGCTGAGCTGTACTGGTTAAGATGGTCTACTGGCTGAGCTGTACTGGTTGAGATGGTCTACTGGCTAAAATGTACTGGTTGAGATATACTGATTGAGGTGGCCTACAGATTGAGATGGTCTACAGGTTGGGTTTATCAGTCACCGGAAATAACCTCATAAAACCCCCAGCCCAAAGCTTTTATAGTCTTCCATTGTCCAGGTGAGCCAAGGAGTCAATTAATTATACACCTGGAGAGATAAATCAATTCGAAGCTCGGGGGAAGTTATATTGCTTGTATAGTTTGTTCATGTTCACACTTAAAAATATACAGACTATATGGGTATAATAAAGGTATACTAAGTGTTCGTAATAATACACCCATTTCAGGAGGGGTTTTCTGCACTCTCTTCTCCCTCATGTTTAGCCGCATTAGTTTTAAAATATTAAGACATTTGCTCCACTAATTTGGCGATCTGAAGACCTTTCGTGCCATTTAAGCGTAGATTTATTCCTGGCGAGCGATAGCAAACCAGGCATTTAAGAGAAACTGAAGGCAGCACAAAACTATCTTGTTTTTTTTGTTTTTTTTTTGTTTTTTTTTTTAGGTCTAGGTAGGGGGAAAATTATAAATAATAATACTTAAACAAATAATCAACTCTGCGTAAGCAGAGTGGTATCGCCCCCCGTATAGTGGTACATGCTAACCGAAATGTCTGTCTGTCTGTCTGTCTGTCCGTCCGAGAACTCCTCCTAGACCGTTTGACGGATTTTCACCAAACTTCACACGAACCTTCGGTGCGTGAATTCGACGGTAATTATACATTTTTGTTTTTGAATTTGTGCAATAGTTACGATCTTAAGTCCTAAAAATGGTGATATTATTAATGATGATGGTGATAGTACTGATGATGACAGTAGCAGAGATGGTAGTAACAGCAGGTATGATGGTGATAGCAATGATGATGGTGATAATAGTAGTGATGATGGTGATACTTGTAGTGATAATATCGCCCCCCGTATAGTGGTACATGCTGGCCGAAATGTCTGTCTGTCTGTCTGTCTGTCTGATAACTCCTAGACCGTTTGACGGATTTTCACCAAACTTCTTACAAACCTTCGGTGCGTGAATGCGACGTTTTTTTTTTTTTTTTTTTTTTAAATTTGTGCAATAGTTATCATCTTAGGTGCAAAACATTGTTTCCCCCCCCCCACCCTGTACCTATTACCAAGCAATGATGATGGCGTTCTGTGTGTGTGTGCCCCGTAGGGGCACACAGTGATGATAATGGAGTTATGGAACTAGTAGTGATCTTGTAGGTCTATGTGATTGTGGTAGTATTTTTCATGGTTGTGATGATCTGTAGTGATGACGATAGTGTGTCTGAGTGTAGCAGTGATAATGGTGGTGATTATGGTAGCAGTTATGATGTTAGCAGTAGTAGTGATGATGGTCATAGTAGTAGTGATGATGGTGACTAGTTACGATGATTGTAAGATGATGGTAATAATATTAAAGATCATAGTAATAGTTGTAGTGATAATGATGACAGTAGTGATGATGATGGCAGTGGAGGTGGTGACAGTAGTAATGATGATGGTGACAGTAGTAGTGATGATGGTGAGAGAAGTAGTGGTGATTGTAAAAGTAATGATGATGGTGACAGTAGTAGTGATGATGGTGAGAGAAGTAGTGGCGATTGTAAAAGTAATGATGATGGTGACAGTAGTAGTGATGATGTTGAGAGAAGTAGTGGTGATTGTAAAAGTAATGATGATGGTGACAGTAGTAGTGATGATGGTGAGAAGTAGTGGTGATTGTAAAAGTAGTAGTGAGGATGACAGTAATGGTGAAGGTGACTAGTAGTGATGATGGTGACAGTTGTAGTGAGGATGGCAGTATTAGTGATGATGGTGATAGTAGGCCTATTATTGATGATGGTAATACTAGTGAAGATGGTGACCCATCGCAGAGTTGGGTATGCCGTTTTGATTTTGGGCAAAACGGCACGTCTACGTTATGTAAATATGAAGAAATACATATAGATATACAGTACATATAATTACATATACATACACATATACATTAATATGAAGAAATACACATAGATATACTGTACATATAATTACATATACATACACATATACATTAATATGAAGAAATACATATAGATATACATATAATTACATATACATACACATATACATAATATGAAGAAATACACATAGATATAAATATAATTACATATACATACACATATACATTAATATGAAGAAATACACAGATATACATATAATTACATATACATACACATATACATTAATATGAAGAAATACATATAGATATACATATAATTACATATACATACACATATACATAATATGAAGAAATACATAGATATACATATAATTACATATACATACGCATATACATTAATATGAAGAAATACATATAGATATACATATAATTACATATACATACACATATACATTAATATGAAGAAATACACAGATATACATATAATTACATATACATACACATATACATTAATATGAAGAAATACATATAGATATATAATATATATAAATATATATACACATACATATATATATATATATATATATATATATATATATAATTACATATACTGTACAATCGCGCTAATAAGTGATGTCTCTGCACCAAGAATGTGTTGATCAATAATTAGTGTCAGCAATATCTAAGCTGCATTTCTTCATAACGAGTGAAATATACAAACATGTTCCTACACTTACCCACCCTTTTCAACATCTGACAGACAATAATACAGCACAGAGCAAGCCAAACATAATGGCAGCTGGGACATGACTTATTAGCGCGACCGTACATACACATATACATTAATTTGAAGAAATACATATACTGTAGATATACATCTAATTACATAATTATACATACACACATACATTATGAAGAAATACAGATAGATATACATATAATTACACATACATACACATATACACGCATAAATTACATACATACATGTTGTGCCGGGTTCTGATAAGCGAGTTCCCTTGATACAGTCCGTAAAACAATCCACTTCTGGGTTGATGGACTTAAATATACTTGACAGGAACGTACCGAGTAGGTTCTATATGCAGTAAAAATGGTATTCAATAGTTCAATGTAGTATTCAATAACATCACATGGAAGAACATATGTGAAGGTTTTATTGTATAAGCATAGGATGGAAATAATAATGAGGATCATCAGTTGGGATCCTAAATAATAATAATACAAAGGTATTGTTCTTACTTAAGAACAAGTTACTAATACTAAAATAACTCAAAAGTGAGAGTCTAGTATTAAATCAGATAATGTGGAAAGTATACATAAGGGCATAATGTACAAGAATAATCATTAACCTTCAATGCAATAATAAATGAGAGTCCCGTATCTTCCGTACTTCAAAGGGACTTCAATACCCTAGGTAATGATCTTAGAGTTACAATGTAGAGAGTTGAGGTTATAAAGATATTGTCACAGGGGGTGGGGGGGTCTAGGTGTGTCACGCGTACGGCTCAGCTGAACCTTTAAATCTGACCGCGTGAGCTTGCCCTCAGGTCAGGTCACTGGGAAGGTCACCAGGTGAACTGAGATAGTAATAAATACTTTTCCTAGTTATATTAGTGCAACTATAAGCTTAGACGAATTGCGATGTTAATTTAATTTATAGGAAAGGGCTGAGATTATTATTTATAATAAATGAGAAGTATCAAAATAGCTCAAAATAAAGTGAATTTATATCTTATCACGGAATTATACTACTTGAACATATGCTACGATAACGAACCAAACTTAGGAATTCGTGTTTCTATATTTTTCTTAGGTAAAGCAAAGTAATAACGTGAATTTGATAAGAGTAGAAATGGATTTTTATATATCTACTGGATGGTATTAATTATGTTAAGATGTAATCTTCAATATTCGCGACTAAGACAACACACGAAGATAAACAAAATAACTACCGAGTTCCAATAGACTCAGACTGAAATGGACGTTATAAATTAATCTGAATAAGTTAGATCTGAACTGGTTAACGGGTATTGATCGATAGATCACACTTAGTAATTAAATCGGCGCTAATGACGAAGTTTAGCTCATTGATATTTAAAGCAATATCAGACTCGCTTCTGAATGGGTCAACAGAGAGAGGTTAAATAAAATGTACAGGCACAATTAGTACATGGACGTAGGCGACGAAGTCCTACTCATTGATACTTAAAACAGGCACTATCAGACTCGGGTCTGAACGGGTTAGCAGATGCGAGGTGAATAAAATACACAGGTACAATACGTGTATGGTGGATGAAAGCGAGACGAAACACAGGAAAGAATTCCTAAACACGGTATTCGAAATATCACAACATCAAGATTTACAAGAACATAAAAGCACGTCTATAAGATATATTTCGTATACGATTACTTAATAAAAGATTAAAGGAATTACACTATGCACTCATTGGAAAATTGGGCGTAGGTTCTAGGTAAAGAGCGATTATATAAATGGATTGATTACGGAATACACTGGGGCTTCAACTCACAAATAATAAATCAACGTACACGTAGTCAGTAAATCTGCGAGCGTGGGGGCCTGAATATATGTTAATAACACTGATATGTAACGTATGCGTAAGTTATGAATTAAATAGTCTTGAACAAGGATCAAGGATTTAAGGCAAAATTAAATACAGAATACAGGTTCAGAAGGATGAAGCTTATTACGCAGGTACGTGATCTAGGGCACAGATCACAATTAGTTGAGGGCACAGCACGATTCACATATTTACATAATACCTCACAACAATAACCAACAGAGAAACACAGAAACACTTAACTATTTGGGAGGGCAGGGGGACGAGAGTGCTGGTCTGGCCGGCGTAGAGGGTAGTAGCCAATCTTGCACAGCTGGTTACCTCCTCGAGCAGGGGTCCTGAGTTTAGGCCTGATTACGTGATTCAAACAGGGGTCCTAGGTGCAGGCCTGTTTACGTAATTCGAGCAGAGGTCCTAGGTTCAGGCCTATGTACGTAGCTCGAGCAGGGGTCCTCGGTTCAGGGCGCTAGGCAGCAGATGGGTAGCCCTTCAGTAATCCGGTAGGTGCTACGTCAGGAGGCACTCTCGAGGGGCGGGGGGTGGAGGCTGGGGCAGACCTAAAGACTTCCCAAAAAGCCTGATCCTGAAGGGGGTTATACTGGTGAGTAGGTGATGGTTTGCATACTTTCTTCAGGATTTCCTGAGGTCCTATGCTAATTTATTCTTGATTCAGGTGTCCATGAACTCGGGGAAAAAGGGGTATTGAGGAAAGAGGAAAAGTGGTTGTTGCGAGGTACATACACATTCTAGCCTTGGAACTCAGGTATTATAACATGGGCCTGGTTCCAAGGTATTATTACAATATTCATGGGGGCAACTGGAAGGTCCAGGGTTGCTGTGTAAAATGGAAAACACTTAAGGCTAAATATGCAACAACTGTCTTGCAGGTCTTCAAATTATTCTAGGACATAATATTATTATATATACAATATATAGAGGATTGTGGTTGTATCCTCGGGGGCATGGAGTTGTCATGCACTATCAGGTCCATTTGTCCCTGTAATATTCGGGGCGCTGGTGAGTAGATTGCATAAAGGAGTGTTCATCATATTCCAAATCTGGCAGAATGATACAGGGAGCGTCACTTCTGGTGGAAGCTACGTAAAAGGAGGGTTCTAATTGGTGGTCCCAGGGCGGTTGTGGTTGGCTGAGGAACACGGCTTGTGACTGGCTGAGTGGGCACTCCGTTCTCTTGGAGGGCTGTTGGCGTGAGAGAGAATTGTGGGGTGGACGGCTGGGCATGGCCAACTCAGGTAGATTCCGGTGTACTCGGAGGGGGAACTCAGGTAAATGTCCTCGTTGTCTGTCCTGGGGTTTTGAGGTTGCCTGTGTGGTTATGCTGGCCACTCGGTGTATCGTTGGTTTTGGGCCCGTCATCTTAATACAAATAAAAAATCCATATATATAAGAACAAAAACAAAATGGGAGTCATTCAGTGCTATAATAACTTGCTTCTAATGAGGATTGTAAGATGGCGGTGATAATAGTAAAGATGCAAGTAAAAATAAAATAAAATAAATCAGTTTTTATCAACATCACCACAACAACCACATGTTAGAATTATCAAAACAGTCCGCAAACCCTTTCAGATTTTCCTCCAAACCTTTTTCTTCTTCTTTTGGTCATTTCTTTTGGTGTCCTTCCCCGCAGAAATGACCTCCGAGCCATTTTTGTTTTCCTCAGGTTCCTCCATGACATTGATGCAGCGTTTTTGCATTTTTACGGGGTAGCCGTTTTTTCGGTCGGTAGTATTCAAGTGTGTTACCCCCACTGATTGTTTTGCCAACTTCCTCGCCCCCTGTACAATCAATAATTACTTGTGTATTAATTTTCTGCTTATTGCTCATGGAGACTTTATTATTTTGTTCCTTTCCTTTCTTATCAGCCATCTAGAGAAACGGGACCCTAAAGTCGGCCTGCTCTTCAAAAAATCTGGAGCCCGGTTTATCATAATTCGCAGGTAATAGGCCCCAGGTGTATCCCCGGCCCGTTGTTACCTGTGCGTAGGATCCACCCTGATCTTTAGTATTATCCTTTTCCCATAGATCCACCTCTTGACTCCATGACAAACTACCCATCTCTATAGAATTTGTATAGAACTTTTTATTGAACTTGTCACTGTAAGTTATATTTCTTCGATGTATTATGACTCTATAATAAAATCTATCAGGAGCAAGCATAAAATATATTTCTGATCACATAGTTAATCGTGAACTTTGATATCCATATGAGCTTCCTTTTGTGTTAGGTGTGATGTTAGTTAAGATGGTGTTAGTTAAGATTGTTAGTAAAGATGCTGTTAGTTAAGACAACATATGCTGATGACAGTAGCAGAGATGGTAGTAACAGCAGGGATGATGGTGATAATAGTAGTGATGATGGTGATACTTGTAGTGATAATTATAACAGTAGTCATGATGATGCTAGTAACGATGGTGACAGTAGTAGTGATGACGGTGATAGTACTAGTAGTAGTGGTGATGGGTATAGTAGTAGTGATGATGGTGACAGTAGTAGTGATAATAATGGCAGTACTAGTAGTAGTGATGATGGTGACAGTACTAGTATTAGTGATGATGGGTACAATAGTAGTGATGATGGTGACAGTAGTAATGATGATTGTAAAATGATGGTGATAGTTGTAGTGATAATGATGACAGTAGTGATGATGTTAGTGACGATGGTGATAGTAATGATGATAGTGACAGTTGTAATGATGATGGTGACAGTTGCAGTGATGATAGCAGTAGTGATGATGGTGATAGTAGTAGTGATAATGGTGGTAATAGTAGGGATGATGGTAACCTATTGCATAGTTGAGTATGCCGTTTTGATTTTGGGCAAAGCGGTACTTCTACTCTGGGAATTTGTAATTCCCTCGCCATTTCTTAATTTTGGGCCGACACCGCTGCTGATATAAAGGGCAGCAAAGGAATAAATTATGTTAATGTTCACAAGGAAGTTTTTTTTGAGTGGCTGACGTTTGAGAGAGAGCGAGAGAGATTCGAAATTTAATTAGATAAATTTAGTTAATTACACTTAAGAATTGATTTTGGGCAAAGCGGTACTTCTACTTTATCAACTCTGCGTAAGCAGAGTGGTATCGCCCCCCGTATAGTGCTACATGCTAACCGAAATGTCTGTCTGTCTGTCCGATGATGGTGGTAGTAGTGATGATGGTGATAATAGTAGTGATGATGGTTGTAGTTGAAGTGATGATAATGGCATTAGAGATGATGATGACAATAGTAGATATGATGGTGAAAGTACTAGTAGTACTGATAATGGTCATAATAGTAGTGATGATGGTGACAAGTAATGATGACAGTTGTAGTTATAGTAGTGATGATGGCAGTGACAATGGTGACAGTATTACTGATGATGGTGAACATTGTAGTGATGATGACAGTTGTAGTGATGAGTCGTAGTGATGACTATAATAGTAGTAGTGATGATGATAGTGACTAATAGTGATGATGGTAACCCATCGCAGAGTTGGGTATGCCATTTTGATTTTGGACGAAACGGCACGTCTACTTTGTTGTTGTATCATCAACTCTGCGTAAGCAGAGTGGCATCGCCCCCCATATAGTGGTACATGCAAACCGAAATGTATGTCTGTCTGTCTGTCCGTCCGAGAACTCCTAGACCTAGACCGTTTGACGTATTTTCACCATACTTCACACGAACCTTCGGTGCGTGAATTCGACAGTAATTAAAAAAAGATGTTTTGAATTTGTGCAATAGTTATGATTTTAGGTCCAAAATATGGTTCCCCCCGTGCTACCCCCCCCCCCCCCCAGCAATGGTGGCGTTGCCCCTACGGGGCGAAAATAACTCCCCGAATTTGTTAGGTTAAGTTAGTTTAGTTGACATTAGAAGTGATGGTAGTAATAGTGGGGATGATGGTGGTAGTAGTGATGATGGTGATAATAGTAGTGATGATGGTTGTAGTTGTAGTGATGATAATGACAGTAGTGATGATGACAGTAGTAGATATGATGGTGAAAGTAAATGGTCATAATAGTAGTGATGATAGTGACAAGTAATGATGACAGTTGTAGTTATAGTAGTGATGATGGTAGTGACAATGGTGACAATATTAGTGATGATGGTGAAAGTTGTAGTGATGATGACAGTTGTAGTGATGATGAGTCGTAGTGATGATGGTAAGAGTAGTAGTGATGATGATACTAATGATGATAGTGACTAATAGTGATGATGGTAACCCATCGCAGAGTTGGGTATGCCGTTTTGATTTTGGGCGAAACGACACGTCTACTTTATTATATGTATACAAATTTCCCCTAACGTGTATGATAATCTACCCATTTAAAGGTATATTGGTCATAATACTCTCGCTCTCGCTCTCTCTCTCTCTATGTATCTATCTATCTATCTCTCACTCACTCTCTCTCTCTCTCTCTCTCTCTCTCTCTCTCACACACACATCACTTTCCAGTTGATGTCCCTGCTGTCACCTTTTATTCCGGGATGTCACCTCGGCTATACGGTGAAGTCGCCCGGTAGAAAATATCCCGCCCGTTTTTCGCGACGACTCGGCACCGTTTCGCGATTTTACTTGGGATTTTTTTCTTTTTGGGAGAGCTAAGCTATTTTTTTTAATTCAGTCGACGCCATGTTGTATCCCGTGTGGTCCTTTCGCTATCTCTTCCTATTGTGCCCGGTGTATAGGAGAAGTAACAGTAAAATCACCTGTTTATTAATATCACGAGCATATTTATATGGTCACTGCATTAATATCGCAAATACAGTACATTAAATTCACCACTGTAATAAATACGCCAATGCATTAATATCGTTAGTACATAAAATTCTCCACTGCATTAAAATCGCTATACAATTGGTAGTATATCTTCATATGAGATGTTATACTTGGGTAATATTCCTGTTTATTTATCTAGTAATGGAAAGTGACGCCCACAGTTTGTCAACACAAATATTTATTATAGTAAATACACGACAGTTTCGGATCATCTTGAGCCTTCTCCAGGTGTACTACTACTACTATTTATTATGATAAGAATCGTTTATGAATTGATATGCTATGAACCACTTGCATGTGTAGTCAATAATAAACAAATCAAATTTCGTTCAGTCAAAAATAGTGTGTGGCCTGTACACTCTAGGACTTAAATCTTGGCCTTGTGTTTTTAAGGGGAAATGGGTCGCTTTTCTAGACACCCTTCTCCCTCATGCTTAGCCCCACAACACCTTTCGTGCTATTTAGGTGTCTCTTTCTGTCCTGGCAAACGATAATGAGCCTGTAATTTTGGAAGAATCGGCCTTCAGCCGGGACATTTTTCTACCGAAAAATGTACAAATTAATCTAGAAGGAGGATTTAATTGATGCTTTTATTAAGTTTGATGGAGGTGTAGGGAGGAAACTAACAAAATAATAAATATATGATATAACCGCCCAAAAAATAAACCATCTCCCCTTAATGCTATCCCGTACTAAATCGAATATTGTCATTAATACTTTACCGAATATTTACATTTTGGAGATTCATTAGGCTGTACGCGGGTTCATATTAGGCTAGGATTTAAGTCTTAGAGTGTACTGGGTATAAGTCTTATGTCACAATTTGGTCCAATGTACAGTCGTAGCCATGCATACCTGAACACCTCTTGATTATAGTGCATACAACACCTTGATCATTAACCAGTGAAACTCAGTAAATCAAGCAACAGTTTTCATAATACTTCATCACTATATCTTATTCTTTTTCTCCTAATAGTGTACATAAATTCCTACCCACGACTGTAGCCTACAATCAACCTCAGATGAACATTCCTACTAGCATTATTTGATTTTCACTTTAGTTATCGCTAGTAAAAAGAAACCTCATTAACACATCTGGATTAGCTGCTGCTTATACAGTAATGTGTGCGTGTGTGTGTGTACGAGTGTGTGTGTGAATGTGTACGAGTGCGTGTGTGTGTGTACGAGTGTGTGTGTGAATGTGTACGAGTGCGTGTGTGTGTGTACGAGTGTGTGTGAATGTGTACGAGTGTGTGTGTGAATGTGTACGAGTGCGTGTGTATACGAGTGTGTGTGTGTGTGTGTGTACGCGTGTGTGTGTGTACGAGTGTGTGCGTGTACGAGTGTGTGTGTGAATGTGTACGAGTGCGTGTGTGTGTACGAGTGTGTGTGTGAATGTGTACGAGTGCGTGTGTGTGTGTATACGAGTGTGTGTGTGTGTGTGTGTACGAGTATCTTTGTATACTTATAATTGTACTCATAATTGTAGCATACCGGATTTGAGTTTTTGGCTTGTATTGTCCCGCTTCCTAGACCACCAGCGTCAATTACCCCTTTACTTTCTGGTAACCACCGGCTTATATATCAGAAAAACCTTCACTAACCTGAGCGAGAGGCGATTATGGGTCTGCTGGGTAACAGGCGGGAATTATATACTCGTATACCATACTGTACTCTCTAGGCCACTTGGAAGATTTTGGGACCCCCTATATAGGCCTATATATATATATACCCGGTATATATATATATATATATATATTTTTTTTTTTTTCAATTATAGCTATTAGGATTGATATTTAGATATAACTTTTTTTTACAATAAATAGTATATAATTATAGTTTGTAGGTGATGTATAGAAAAATATAATAAATTCGTTTCCAGAAATGTAAAAAATAGGTGAAGTCCAGGAATATTCATGAGTGGGCAAGAGACTATGGTATCCAACTGTACCACTGATCTAGCCGCTCGGTATATAAGTGTGTGTGTGTGTGTGTGTGTGTGTGTGTGTGTGTGTGTGTGTGTGTGTGTGTGTGTGTTGTGTGTCGTATGGGCTGTGTTTTGCAATGTAATATGTGTGTGTTCATAATGAAATACATACTTATGATAAAACTAGCGCAAATCTTAAAGAATCTTAATTTGAATACATTTTATAATGCCTCATTGCTTTGATATTCTTTACTAAACACGTTCATCATATGTATCGTAAATGTGTTAAAAGTCTTGAGATGTTCAAGTTGTTACGTCAAGTGCTTATTAAACTATTATTATATGTAGTACAGTTATAACAAATGAATAATAAAAGATATAATTCTTAATTGTAACACAAATTGTATACATCAAGTGTGTTTCGGTTTATCTATTCATATTAGAGCTCATACACAATTAGAACACTGTTTATGTGTACCATATGTGATATAATTAAGTTAATTTTTACAGTGTATGTATTCAATATTGTCACATAAATGCTATAGTGTAGTTCTGGTTCTTGAAGTATTGTTTACTATATTAACAATTAACGGCAATTAACGATAATGAAGGCACACGACGATATATATTAACACGACACTACAAGATGGAGAAAGGTGCGGGGTATACAAAATGGCGGACGCTGTAGAGAAGTTGGCCAATATTCCCTCCTTTTTCAGATTTTAGCGACGGCAGTATTCAGGGCCCGCGTCCTGGAGGCTTCAAAAAGGGTCTGATTTTGAATGGATGGCGAGCGGGTTGGAATGGAAAAATGTAGTGGTGGAAAAGAGAGAGAGAGAGAGAAGTGTATGTGTGTGTGGGTGACATGAATGTTATAATATGTGTGTGTGTGTGTGTGTGTGTGTGTGTGTGTGTGTGTGTGTGTGTGTGTGTGTGTGTGTGTGTACGCTGCATATACTCTAAATGTCGTCGCCACACACAATGGGGTAAAACTCACCATTATAATAAAATACAACAACGATTCATAATTTGACATATATCCTACTCGGCAGCCTTCAAAATGAAAGTTAAAGCATAAAGCCAAATAGAGGGAAACAGTGTTAAATATAAGAGGGGTTACTCGTATAATAATGTAAGTCGGGAATAAGAAACGTGGATAAGGAGTCTAGTTGATCCATATAATTGCCGTACCCACACTTTGTTGAATGGTGTTGACTCTAGTATAATATTGACTCCCACCTCTCTCTCTCTCTCTCTCTCTCTCTCTCTCTCTCTCTCTCTCTCTCTCTCTCTATGGGTGGGGAGAGAGACTTCCACGTTACTATCCTTGTCATAAACCCTAGCATATAGGATTTTCTGTACCTATTAGTTATAAGACCGGATTGCTCAGTAGGGATGGCAAAGTCTGAGTAGTCTGCTTATATATATTCTATGAAACTCACTCCCTCTCTCTCTCTCACATACAAAAATCACCCTTTCTATCTGTCATCTAACATTCGGTCTCCTAGGAAGCTAATTGCACCCAGGTAATTAACACACTAATGACGATAACCTTTGTAGGGACCGATTAACTATGGTACTAATGATGCTGCGCCCAGATTTCCCCAGACCACTTGTACCCATACCGATCCATTAATTGGCTTCCTCTTTTACGAAATACTGCCCACTTAAGGGGAGATGTATTATTTGTTTTTGTGTATTTAGTTACCATATTTTATTTCATTCATTTATTGTTCTTAGTTTCCTTCCTAGACCTTCATCAAGCTTAAACAACTACTCCCCAAGCCCCCTTCGAGATAAATGTGTGCATTTGTTTGTTTTTTTGATAAAAAAAAGGCCCTGGTCAAAGACCGGTTCCTCCTATATTGCAGGCTTGCTATCGCTCGCCAGGAAATAATCGATATATAAAAATCACGAAAGGTCTTATAAACACCAAACTAATGGGGAGAATGGCTTAAAATCTCAAAAGTAATGGGGCTAAACATGAGGAAGAAGGGGGCCCAGAACACCCCACCTCCGTTAGCCCTACCACTGGGTATTAAGGGGGGATGGTTCACTTTTTGGTAGATTTTTTCATTTATTTATTATTTTCTTTGGTTTCCTCCCTAGACTGTCAAAGCTTTCATCCCTTCTATTCCTAGAGGTCCTTTCTAAGCTAAGTAAAGTTACCTAATGCTAGCCAGAATCACATAAAACTTAAGCCATTGTACCTAAGGGGTTACTATTACTAAGAGAAGAGTTACGACTTTGATAAACCCTCTCATGATCCGATGACGCATTTCTTTTCTGTTTTCTGGGTATCATTAGACGATTTTATTTAGATTAGCAAGTTATCTGCTCAACAGGTGGCGTTGTGTGTGTGTAAGTGTGAGAGTCCGAGTGTAGGGGGTGAGACAGTGAAGCACGGGAACGAGGTGGCTTCAGAGATGGGGTCGTTTCGGGCCATGAGTGAGCACCGTGCCTCATGTGAAGGCAAGATGGCAGGTGCTCGTTGTACTCTTCGTGCTTCACATGTCTCACTCCCTAGACTGGAACAAGACCTCACGGGCTTCACTGTTCATTGTAAAGCGGTGAATGTTAAGGCTCTCAGCCTATGCCCGAGAGGAAGTAAGTTGGAATATAGAAAAAAAAAAAAAAAAAAAAAATGGAAGCCAGAGGGTCAATTGAGAGAGTCCATACCATTTTCATTCCGACAGACCCTTCCTAAGCTGCATAAAATCGTCTATTGATAGCCAGAATAAACAGTAAAAAGGCGTCATAATCCTCAAGGGGTCAAGATACGACGGTTCTGATTAAAAACAACGTCGTATATATTTCCAGTACCCAAGCTCTCGACAGGGCAGTGGTTATTTATGAGATGTATTAGCGTGGAAAAAATAGTCAGTGTTATCTCAAGCTTGTTTAAGTGACTGATTATTGTCAAAAAACATTCTTTAGGTCGTGTAGCTCTGTCCCGCCGTAGAGGAATATATCTACCTGTGTGTGTGCGAGAGAGAGAGAGAGAGAGAATGTGTGTGTGGGGGGGGGGAGAGAGAGTGTGTGTGTATGAGTGTGACTGTGTGTGTGATAGTGTTTGTATGAGTGTGTACGTGTGTGAATGAGTGTGTGCATGACCGTATGTGTGTGCGTATATGACTGTGTGTGTGTGTGTGTGACTATATATGTGTGTTGTGTCTGGTATGGGCGGTATTTTGGTTGTGGCTGCCCCTAATGGAACCTTTACTTGCACCACGGAATATACAGTGACCTTCTACCCTCTTCTATTGGCTATATTCTCTTTCATTCATTTACACTCTTTAATTTACACTCTTAAAATTACACTCTTTAACTTATACTCTTCCTATACACTATTTGTTGTCCTCATTCCTATTATTATTTCAATATGTCCCTCTTTTTCATTTTCTTCTTTCTCATAACTTCCACCTGCTATCTTATAGAAAAGTAGCTCACTAATTCTTTATCTTACAGTTGCCCTTCTCCTGATATCCTCTCTCTTAGGTATCCTACTCGTCTCTCTCTCTCTCTCTTTCTCTCCATCTATCTCTCTCTCTCTCTCTCTCTCCTAATTCCTTATCCCATATGTATCCTACTCGTATCCTTAAGTCTCCCTCCCTCACCCCCATCTCTCTCTCTCTCTCTCTCTCTCTCTCTCTCTCCCCGGTGTGTTGCTAATGGAGGGGGTAGGGCCATTAAACCAAGTCACAGTCATTACCGTTCAGCGGGATTGGCCACTCCCAGGGCTAATTAGGGATTGGAGGGGGGGGGGGGGCACATACCTGGTTGGCGTAATGAGGGCAGGTGGGGGGAGGGAGGGTATGTGGGGGCAGGAAGGAGGGGGGGGGGGGATTGGGTGCAGTATGTGTAGGCTGGAAGTTTTTAGGAGGATTGAAGAACTGTGATTTGGTATAGGCTGTAGGTTGTGGTTGAACATTGATTTATTATGTATGGGTGTGTGTTACTCAGTTACTTGTTCGTCAAGGGGAATCCACGCAATGCGAGCTAAGCTCATTATTATCGCGCCTCCTTAACTGGGAATGTATTGCGTGAAATGCATGTTAAGTGTTTTATGTATCGTTGGAATGGCTGTGGATGTGTGTGTAGTCTGTATTTAGCCAATTGGCGACATCGGAAACGAAGGCTTAGGGTGGATCTGTATGGTACCATTCTCACTATAGACGGTACCGTCTCGCCCGAAGGCTTAGGTAGCCATCAGCTTAGGTGAACCATATGATACCCATCTCGCCTTGTACCATTTATGCCAACCCCAGATGGGATGTCACAACGTCGTCCACTTATTCCAGGTACCTATTTACAGCTAGGTGAACTGAGGCTAACACATGAAAGGAGACAAGCCCAATTTGTCTCCGCCCGGCCGGGGATTGAACCCCCGACCCCTCGTGTGTGAGACGAGAGCTCTACCTACTAGGCTACGGGCTGTGTGTGTGTGTGTGTGTGTGTGTGTGTGTTTGTATGGGTCTGTGTGTGTCAAGTGGAGCTATTGTCATTATAAAGGATTGGAATAGTTCTTATTATGGTGTGATTTGTTTGGAGTAGAGGGAGGGAGGGAGGGAGGGAGGGAGGGAGGGAGGGAGGGAGGGAGGGAGGGAGAGAGAGAGAGAGAGACTGACTTGTGTAAAATTAAATAATACGGTACTTTCCACTTTCCGATTATGTGCATCCGAGCCTTGAGTAAGTGGTGTACGCAATCAACGAGGACAATAAAGTGGGGCTTGCGATAGGCTGCGATTGGCCGAGGCGCATATCTCCGTGTCTCTGCCCTTCGGAATCAGGTGAATATAAAAGCAAAATGATGTCGCTTGTGAGGGTGACTGTATATAAAGGACGGGGGAGTCTTTGAAGCAGAGTGTCAATCTGAGGCAATATTGTTTTAGGACTGGGATGAATATGAGAAGGAACGCAATTATGCAGAAACAAATAACATGGAATTGCATTGTTTTGGCCATTTAACCCCTTCTGTACCGGCGACGTCTTTATAGTTTTATTATAGCTATAATTAGACGATTTTGTGCAGCTTAAGAAGGATCTGTGGTGGTAAAAAGGGTTACGTGAGACAGTTCGAAGCCTGTTAATTGCTGGAGGCGCTTTTTAAACTGCATTCAAGCAATCGTCGAATAGTAGCCAAAATAATGTTAAAACGACGTAGCTGGTACAAAAGGGGTTAATCACTTCCAAAAATATAATATGAACTGTGATACATAATTTCAACTGTGTAAATTTAGTAACAATGACGACAAAAATGCGGTTTGTGTCTCCTTTGACAGCCTGTTTTGAAGGATATCTGGCCTAGTGCTGCTTTACTGACTGGGAATTAGGGGTTTATGGTAAAGAGGTTCATCGGTCGGGATTGGGTGGTCAGGGATGAGTTGATGGATAGGGGATGGGTTGCAGGTTGACTGGTTGCATGCTGGGGGAGTTGATTGATTAATATGTTGATGGATAGGGGATGGGTTGCAGGTTGACTGGTTGCATGCTGGGGGAGTTGATTGATTAATATGTTGATGGATAGGGGATGGGTTGCAGGTTGACTGGTTGCATGCTGGGGGAGTTGATTGATTAATATGTGATGGATAGGGGATGGGTTGCAGGTTGACTGGTTGCATGCTTTAATATGTTGAATTAATATGTTGATGGATAGGGGATGGGTTGCAGGTTGACTGGTTGCATGCTGGGGGAGTTGATTGATTAATATGTTGATGGATAGGGGATGGGTTGCAGGTTGACTGGTTGCATGCTGGGGGAGTTGATTGATTAATATGTTGATGTACGGGGGAAGGGGGTAGGGAGGCGAAGGGGGGAGTGAGGGTGGGAGGGAAGGAAGGTTAAGAAAGGCAGAAAGGAAGGAAGGAGGAGAGGAAGGAAAGGAAGGCAGAAAGGAAGAGAGGAGGGAAGGGATGAAGGAAGGAAGGAAGGGAAGATAGGAGGATTGGAGACGAATACGATACCAAAAGAAACTAAGTCATGCTCTTTTTTATCTATTAGGCCTACCGTACTATTACTTTATATGTGACCGACTCTCTCTATCCTGTTCAACTCTCTTTTCGCTCTTACCACCCTAGTACAAAGAGAGAGAGAGAGAGAGAGAGAGAGAGAGAGAGAGAGAGAGAGAGAGAGAGAGAGAGAGAGAGAGAGAGAGAGAGAGAGAGAGAGAGATGAGTGGACAACAGCAATACAATTATAATTTTTGCTTAGCTCACACTATTATTTCTTCAGAGTTCCTTGTTTACTTATTAAGGGGAGGCACACCGTTTTTCTGGACCCCCTACTCCTTAATGTTTAGCCCCACTAGTTTTGAGATTATAAGCCCATTAGTTTGGCGATTTTAACACCTTTCGCCCCATTTCGTTGTTAATTTTAAGACCTTTCGTGCCATTTAGGTGTCGATTTTTTCCTGGCGAGCAATAGCAAGCCTGTAATTTTAAGAGGAACCGGCCTTCGGCCGGCAAATTTTTCTTCCGAAAAATGTACAAAGTTATCTTGAAGGGGGGTCTAGGGTGTATTTTCGAAGCTTGATGGAGGTCTAGGGAGGAAACTAAAAAAAATAGATATGAATAAATTAATTAATAGACCAAACAAACGGCCAGTCTCCCCTTAAGACAGAAAGGACAAAAATAAATGAATGAGTCAGGCAGAAGGGAGTGGTAGCTTGCAGGGTTTAGGTGGAAGCGAGTGCAGGATAAAGTGGAAAACCTAGTTAGATTGAAATTTTATGTAAGGGAGTGTAGGCAGAGGTGCAAGAAGGAGGTGGAGCGAGAGGTGGGGGGGGGAGTGCGAGATTAAAACTGGAAGAGGAGAGGGGGACAGTACAAGAAAGGGTTGACGATAAGTGGAATAGTGGAAATACAAATGCGAAACATGAGAGATTACGATAGACGCGGCAAAGAAATATCCGGTATAGTGAAGTTTTGTTTAAAAGTGTAAAACGAATGGATGAATTAGAATGAAGCATTGAAAGATCGGCTACGGCATATAATAAGGTGAGGTACTGTCTTAGGATTTGGGATGAACGCCCTTTGTTTTTGTCATCTGTAATCATTGTAAGAAGAAACCAAATCAAAAGTTGTGGAAGAATTAGGCGAATAAGATAGACAGGGGTGGAAGAAGAGAACTGGGAGGAGAGATAAAACGCTAAGTAACAGAATAAGACGTGAATAAATAATCTAATAAGGCGGGCAATAAGAACTGGAAGAAAAAGACTAGGATGAGAGGGGTAATAGCAAATCATGCGATAAGACATGATAGAAGCCACCGATAAAAAGTGACTCGGTGAAAGGAGTAATAAAGAAGAAAAAAAAAGTAAAAAGACGTAGACGCAACTAAATAACATTGAGTCAGGACATAGAAGGAATAAGAATGCATCGAATAAAATATGTAGAAGAAGCAACCAAATGATAGACAGGCAGACGAGAAAGAAGAGGGCTCAGGTAAAGAGGGGGAGACATTGGAAGAAGCAACTACAAGGAAAAAGAGACAATTAAAAAGTGGAAGAATATACCGAATGATGGAAATGCAGTTGAGAAAGAAGAGAACTCCGGCGGAAGGGAACAGGAAAGACAAACAGAATAAATGGAAGAAGCAACTGGGAAGCAAAACACGAATACAAAGTGGAAGGAGCAACCAAATGATGGACAGGGAGTGAAGGAAGAAGAAACCAAGTACTATGAAATGTGGAAGAAGCAATCATATAAAATGGACAGGAGGTGTAGGAACATTAAACCAAACAATAAGAAATGTGGAAGAAGCAACTTACATGACGGACAGTGAGTGGAGAAAAAAGAGGAAGAGGAGTCAGGTGGAGGGAGTGGAGCAGGATGGCGGAGCAAGGACGCCATGTTATCATTGGATGGCATTTCCGCAATAAACACGTCTCCGGCTAGGGACTTTTAAGGCGCGGGTCGCTCGATGTAATCTCCAGCCTTGGACCTGGAGATGCCGGCGCCGATACCAAAACTCGCCCCTCAGTCATCCACCCCATAAACCCCGCCAATATTACACAAAACGCATGCGCCACTCCTTCCAGACCAGTTCCAGCCTCCCAAATCAGCGATGGGGAATATAAAATGTGCGTGGATTTGGCAAAGTGGACAACGTGGAGCCGTGACCGTCCGCGCGCCGAGTCCTCCCAATCACATGTAAACAAAGCTCCCGGGCGGCCACTTTTACGACCCCCTGTTAACACGTCTCGTATTCATGCCGAGACCGCGAGGACGAGGGCCCCTGGGGAGACTATGGCCGAGAACAATGGGGGAAATTATGATACTGTTGTTCGCAAGTCAGGGAGATAAGAGCAGGAGATCAAGGAGACACGAGAGAGAAAGAAGGAAAGGAAGGAGGAGAGGGAGGGAGGGAAGTAAATAAACGTAAATCTATATACCACTAATGTAGCTACTGCAATTAGGTCACTACCTGTCACATGAGTCATCAGAACACCTTCATAAGCAACCAATGCTACTTCCTCTGTTTCTTTAGATTTCATGATTGTATTTAGTAATATTAGGACGGTAGTGTGGATTATGGCGGCAGTGTCGATTATAACAGGTGGCTAAGCTATATATTGGTGACTTTTAATGTTGCTTACGTCAGAGTACAGACATTGCGATAATGTTAACGATTATATTTAACTGGGGGACACAAGGGCATTACTTAAAACCTGATGCTGCATTTTAAATCTATCACAATTATAGTTATGGTTAAGATCATCAGCACTGACTGCTAAAATCGTCTATTGGAACATACTGGCATGTAAATACATTAGTTAATTGATAGGAATTTATGAAGACGGTCACAATATGTCTACTAAACACTTATCCAGTCTCTATTTATTGAATGATCGTAGATATGAAGAAAACAAGACATGGGGGAATACAAAAAGGTAGAAGAAGGTAAGTTTATGGTTGTGTTTTCATTCACTGGCTGGGATCGCGTGGCCTTGGATTCCCAGGGCCACATATTCTGGAAGGTAAATTTGTCTAAATATTTGATAGTAGGAACGCAGAAATAATTAGGAAGACATTGATAACGTAAACAATTTATATAACAAAACAAAAACAGTGTAGGCGATACAATGATGATTTGCAATATAATAGTCCATACATTACCGATGTATGTCTTTTCAATCTACAGCAAATATCAATAAATGTTAATTTATTAAAGTAAATAATGCAGATGCAACTAACCACAATGGAAAAAACATGGGAACAGTAGCAATTATAATGACAAATACAAGTAGATACGGAATTCACAAACCCCTACACACAACGTCGACATACATTAGATCAACAAGCCCAGCATGCACGCATGCTTCTCTTATCCACACAGATACATAAATGCATAACCAAACACAGACCAATATCCACTCCCCATTAAGTGGAGTCATGAACAATAATTCCATTTGTATTCCTACCTCTGAGCTGTGTTGTTTTAGAATAAGATTATTGTTGTTAATATAATATAATCGTATACTGAATTATTTCCATGCGTATAAATACAATTAGAGTAGGCATATTACTTTTTGTCTTGCGTGGCTGTAAACTACTACAAACACCCAAGCATGACGGTGAGGGTTCAAGTCCCCCTGAAAACACTTACCAAAGATAATCTTTGGCTGTCGTGAAGGAGAAGGATTGTATAGTGATCCCTCTTTTGCCAAATAGCTCAACTATCATATTTCGTTAAGCTACAAGTTGTTTTGCGTCTCTAGTCCATAGAAATATACATTTGTATATGTAGTGTACGCAATTCCGGGAACATCTCGGTCACAAAAAATTGCATGTGACATCTTAGTTAAAGAAGAATTAATATTGTACTGAACTTACTTTAATAAAAGTCTCAGGGCTGTAAGTAAACAATAAATTCGCAATACAATTAATGCCCACTAATATGGCATATAAGGTGAACATAGTCTTTGATCATCCAAAATACCAGTTTGTTGTCGTATTTTAACCCGCTTCCTATCGACTGAGAGTAGGGTGTCTCTGTAAAGTAAGGCATGAAGATAACAACGCGCAGAGAGAATGTATAAAATTCGCATAAGCAAGTGCTCGGTGCGAGAAAAAAAAACCCTCTCACCTCGCCCCTGCTGGACGGATCCAAACTAAACTGTTACATATAGTTATCATAACCTCCAAGGTCAACAACATGCACCACCTCGGTACTTCTACCTTCAACAGGAGGAGTGCTGGCACAAAAACCAGTACCGGTGCCTAACGAATGCCTCATTTTCAAATAACTTAATTTCGGAATCTACACGTGCTACAAACATGACTTTATTATAATGTAATTGTATTTCTAAATATCTCAACCTATGTAACAACATTGTTCCTAGTGAAATAACTCAAAGGGAGCAAAATTACGGGGACTCAAATTCAAAGCAGTTGTTTTTGACAAAAAAGGTAGAAACAAATATTACGCACAACTCTGCCTCTATCTGTGAATATTGTTAAACGTGGGTAAAAAGATGGAGTACGACATGCCGATCAAGGAAATCATAACTCTTTGAGTTACGAGTGAGGAAAAATAATAACATTAGACAAAAAGCTTAACTCACTGCTGCTCCCCTGGTACTGGGTGAATATCAATGAACATTCCAAGGCTGATCTACTGCGAATTTTAAATTGAATGAGCTAACCCTTGTCTTTGGAGCTGAACTATAACCAATATCACGAGCACAACTTAAATTCAATATCGGAGGACCTCACTCATGGCCATTATTATTATTATTATTATTATTATTATTATTATTATTACACACACAAACACACAAACACACACACACACACACACTACAAATATCTTGCTATCAAATCCTCTGCCGTAGTTATGAACCCGAACCAGTAGCACACATACACCTACGAGTCCTATCCTCTCCAAGACCCGTTCCTCGCCTTCATCCCCCCCGGCCACCCCGCCCCAGTGTTTACCCTCAGTCTACACCGCCACCGGGGGGTATACTCGATATTGTTTACATCTCCGCCGACTCAGGTATACCCTCACTGTCTTAAGTATTGATTGACGAGTTTTTTTTTTTCCCTCAGCGGTAGTATGGAAGGGGAGGTAGTGGTGGGTTGGGGAAGGGGAGGGGTCTTTGTGCAGGTTGTTGGTTATTGATGATTGTTTACGTATATATAGTGGTTGACTTCTTTATACAGTAGATTGTTGTTTGGTCTGTTTATTACTGATAAACTATTTACAAATACCTGTATATATATATATATATATATATATAGATAGATAGATAGATAGATAGATAGATAGATAGATAGATAGATAGATAGATAGATAGATAGATAGATAGATAGATAGATAGATAGATAGATATAGTGTTTGACTTTATTAAATAACTTCTGGTTTTGGTATGATTGTTATTGTTCAGTTGTTTACATATTATATTGTATATATATATAATGGTTGGCTTCTTCATACACAATGAAGCAACTTGGTTGAGCCCGAGAACTTTCAGTCTTCTACTGTACTTTTCACTTCTCAGCTTGTTCTTCCTCTGTCCAATTACTTTTCTCTCTTACTTTACTCCAGCTATCTGGTCTGGTCTGGTCATACAGAAGGTTGTTGCTTGATATGGATTAGATGTTGACAGCTATTCATCACATTACTATTAATATTACGTTTGTATTTTTATAGGTGCCATTTTTTGTTCTATTTTTAATAGACATTTTGTCCAAAGCTATAGAAATATTTACGTTTTTAACAGCCTGAAATAATGATCAACTATTTATTCTGTAATTGATGTTAATTTATTTATGTTTTTATTATTATTATTTTGTTTTATTTAATGACTTGATATGGTTTAATTTAAATACCATATACTAAACACTCATACTGTCTACAGTAGTCCATGGACCAGGGCTTATAGTTACAATTGTAATGGACAAATTGTTTGTCTTGTGGAGGGGTTATTTTGCTATAATAACCTAGGTGGATGAGTTCCGTACCACTTAACACCTGTGCATTGAAGATGATGCTGACAGTTTGACCACCTTGGATCCTACTGATTTATGTGATTTAATTAAGGACTTGATCAATTGACTAATACTGGCTAATTCTTGAGAATACACAAATGAAAATATAAATAAACAAATAAATTAAAATATAAATAAATAAAGATAGATAGATAGATATATGGATATGAGAGAGAAGGAGGGAGGGGGGGGGGGGGGGGTGCGACTTCTCATCTCCTATAAGAAAATAAATGTATTATGGCAATAAAAACGCTTGGGGTTATAATTTATAAACCAAACAAAATTTATATACTGTATGTGTGAATATTTACTTACATATCATCGTCTACAATTATATTTTTACAATCAAGTGTTCATTAACTATTCCTTTAATGTTTGTTCGCCTGGGTTATTGAAAAGAGTCCCCCATTAACATATTACTGATCATTAAGATTACACTCCAGATAATTAAGATAACACTGCAGATATTGACTTTCATTATAACACTGGGATTATAAATGGGCAGGCGATCAATTGCGTGAAAGAAATTAAGATGATGGTGTGAAGAAGTTACCTTTTGTTATTAATTGATTGTAGAGAACGGCTCCCCTATTGATTGTATAGAACGGCTCCCCTATTGATTGTATAGAACGGCTCCCCTATTGATTGTATAGAACGGCTCCCCTATTGATTGTATAGAACGGCTCCCCCATTGAATAGCGTTGTGTAGCTAAATTTAAGGAGAGGGGAGGGGGGGGGGGGTCTGGACACCCTTCTCCCTCATGCTTAGCCCCATTAGTTTTTAATCTAAAATATTCTCCCTTATAGTTTGGCGACTCTAAGCCCATTCGTGTCATTTAGGTGTCTATTTTTACCCTGGCGAATGATAGCGAGCCTGCAATTTTGAAGGATCCGACCTTCGGCCAGGGCAATTCTACCGAAAAATGCACTTATATCGAAGGAGGGTCTTGGGGGAATTTCGTAAAGCTTGATAGAGGTCTAGGGAGGAAATAGAAAAATATACATATAAATAAACAAAGATTAAAAATCTCCCCGTAAGATAGTAAATGATTGTACCAACAGCCATACTAAAATTAATGTTGCCTGTATACAATAACTTAACCCTTTTGGTATTCGATGACGCGTTTCTTTATTATATTAGGGCTGTTATGAAACAATTTATATAGTTTAGGAAGAATATATGGGTGAGGGCTGGTCCTATCCAGAGTGTGGTTTGGCATCCTCTACCCTACCTTAACTATTTTTGTCTGTTCCTTTACTGCCCTACTTTTCCTTCTGGGGAACAGGGGGCTAGGAATCCTCCTCTTGTATAATTCTCCTACTCGACGAGACAGAGAAACGGGCGAGAGAATGCAAAAGGGGTCTCAGACCCTGAGAATAAAAACTTTAAATTTTGTTTTTGTTCGGGCTCTGTCTCGTGTCGGCCACCACCAGCAATGGGGTATGTGCCTGAGTATATACATATATACATACAGGAAGAATTTCTAGGAATCACAAGAGTGATCTTCCTGAATAAAATAATATAATGATAGCCTGACTAAAAGTAAGAAAGTGTACCTGTTACTAAAAGGGTTAACTTAAGCAGTCCTAACCTGACATCAATACATAAAATGATGTTAAAGTTGTCGATAATGATTTGTATGTGGTTTTCCAGGATATAACTTTCCTACTATATTTAAATATGTACCATTGTTATAGTACATATACATTTGTTGTGTTTACTTTCATCAAAGATGGCAATAGGTAGAGTCTATTTGGTTCATCTGGCGGAAAATATATCCATATATAGGCCTGTATTAAATTAAGGGACTTGAGGAAAACACGGAAAATATAAATTTTCATTATACAAAAATATTGGCGCCATGGCAATTTATCGTCAGCTTACAAAACACCTATTATCTAGTTATCCCCAGTATGTGTGTTATGATCAACAGATTATGCCAACAAAAGGTATGAATAGTGTCCAAGAACCAAGCCCTGTGATTATTTTTCTACATACACTTTGTGATTTAATTTAGGAGAGAGAGAGAAAAAAAGAGAAAGAGAGAGAGAGAGAGAGTGTGAGAGTGAGAGTGAGAGCTAGAGAGAGATATAGAGGGGGGGGGGGGGGGAGGGGGAGGTAGAGCGTGAGAGAGACAGCGTGAGGCTACTATAGTGGTGACCTACCTTTATCTTCTGTTATCTCTCTTCCCACCAGCCCCTCACACCACATCTCTCTCTCTCTCTCTCTCTCTCTCTCTCTCTCTCTCTCTCTCTCTCTCTCTTCACATCTCTTTTTACCTCTTCCTTTCTATCTCCCTCAACTATGTCCTGCGTTATTTTCCCTACCAGAGCAATTATTGTGTTACATAATAAATGCATCTGTGAACAAAAAGTGAAGACAACAATAAATAAAGACAAATAAATATATGGGCAAAGGTAAATAGAAGCTAAATAAAACAAGAGCATAGCTACTTCGAATGCTAAGACCTTACAATCCAAAAAGTGAGTCTGGTTATAATTTTAAGTGAATAAAAGGTTCCACTAAATAGAAGACAAGGATAATAAAGACAAATATAAAAAAGAGTGAGACAAGCGCTACAAACAGAAAAGGCTGAGAAAGGTTGACAAGACTAAGCAACTTAGATTAAAAAAAATATATACAAAAAGCTAGAATGCGAGAGTGAAAGAGAGAAAGAAAGATAGTACTAAGATCACAGATGACAGTATCTACCACCATCAGTAGTACCCCCTGCTGGGACCACTACACCAACTACCACCATCAGTAGTACCCCCTACTGGGACCACTACACCAACTACCACCATCAGTAGTAGTACCCCCTACTGGGACCACTACACCAACTATCACCATCAGTAGTAGTACCTCCTACTGGGATCACTACACCAACTACTACCATCAGTAGTACCCCCTACTGGGACCACTACACCAACTACCACCATCAGTAGTAGTACCCCCTACTGGGACCACTACACCAACTACCACCATCAGTAGTACCCCCTACTGGGACCACTACACCAACTACCACCATCAGTAGTACCCCCTACTGGGACCACTACACCAACTACCACCATCAGTAGTACTACCTCCTACTGGGACCACTACACCAACTACCACCATCAGTAGTAGTACCCCCTACTGGGACCACTACACCAACTACCACCATCAGTAGTAGTACCCCCTACTGGGAACACTACACCAACTACCACCATCAGTAGTACTACCTCCTACTGGGACCACTACACCAACTACCACCGTCAGTAGTACTACCTCCTACTGGGACCACTACACCAACTACCACCATCAGTAGTACCCCCTACTGGGACCACTACACCAATTACCACCATCAGTAGTAGTACCCCCTACTGGGACCACTACACCAACTACCACCATCAGTAGTAGTACCTCCTACTGGGACCACTACACCAACTACCACCATCAGTAGTAGTACCCCCTACTGGGACCACTACACCAACTACCACCATCAGTAGTAGTACCCCCTACTGGGACCACTACACCAACTACCACCATCAGTAGTAGTACCCCCTACTGGGACCACTACACCAACTACCACCATCAGTAGTAGTACCCCCTACTGGGACCACTACACTAACTACCACCATCAGTAGTAGTACCCCCTACTGGGACCACTACACCAACTACCACCATCAGTAGTAGTACCCCCTACTGGGACCACTACACCAAACTACCACCATCAGTAGTAGTACCCCCTACTGGGACCACTACACCAACTACCACCATCAGTAGTAGTACCCCCTACTGGGACCACTACACTAACTACCATCATCAGTAGTACCCCCTACTGGGACCACTACACCAACTATCACCATCAGTAGTACCCCCTACTGGGACCACTACACTAACTACCATCATCAGTAGTACCCCCTACTGGGACCACTACACTAACTACCATCATCAGTAGTAGTACCCCCTACTGGGACCACTACACCAACTATCACCATCAGTAGTACCCCCTACTGGGACAACTACACCAACTATCACCATCAGTAGTACCCCCTACTGGGACCACTACACTAACTACCATCATCAGTAGTACCCCCAACTGGGACCACTACACTAACTACCATCATCAGTAGTACCCCCTACTGGGACCACTACACCAACTATCACCATCAGTAGTACCCCCTACTGGGACCACTACACTAACTACCACCATCAATAGTAGTACCCCCTACTGGGACCACTACACCAACTACCACCATCAGTAGTAGTACCCCCTACTGGGACCACTACACTAACTACCACCATCAGTAGTAGTACCCCCTACTGGGACCACTACACCAACTACCACCATCAGTAGTACCCCCTACTGGGACCACTACACTAACTACCACCATCAGTAGTAGTACCCCCTACTGGGACCACTACACTAACTACCACCATCAGTAGTACCCCCTACTGGGTCCACTACACCAACTACCACCATCAGTAGTAGTACCCCCTACTGGGACCACTACACCAACTACCACCATCAGTAGTAGTACCCCCTACTGGGACCACTACACTAACTACCACCATCAGTAGTAGTACCCCCTACTGGGACCACTACACTAAATACCACCATCAGTAGTAGTACCCCCTACTGGGACTACTACACCAACTACCACCATCAGTAGTACCCCCTACTGGGACCACTACACCAACTACCACCATCAGTAGTACCTCCTACTGGGACCACTACATCAACTACCACCATCAGTAGTACCCCCTACTGGGACCACTACACTAACTACCACCATCAGTAGTAGTACCCCCTACTGGGACCACTACACTAACTACCACCATCAGTAGTAGTACCCCCTACTGGGACCACTACACCAACTACCACCATCAGTAGTACCCCCTACTGGGACCACTACACTAACTACCACCATCAGTAGTAGTACCCCCTACTGGGACCACTACACCGACTACCACCATCAGTAGTAGTACCCCCTACTGGGACCACTACAATAACTACCACCATCAGTAGTAGTACCTCCTACTGGGACCACTACACTAACTACCACCATCAGTAGTAGTACCCCCTACTGGGACCACTACACCAACTACCACCATCAGTAGTAGTACCCCCTACTGGGACCACTACACTAAGTACCACCATCAGTAGTAGTACCTCCTACTGGGACCACTACACTAACTACCACCATCAGTAGTAGTACCCCCTACTGGGACCACTACACTAACTACCACTATCAGTAGTACCCCCTACTGGGACCACTACACCAACTACCACCATCAGTAGTAGTACCCCATACTGGGACCACTACACCAACTACCACCATCAGTAGTAGTACCCCCTACTGGGACCACTACACTAATTACCACCATCAGTAGTACCCCCTACTGGGACCACTACACTAACTACCACCATCAATAGTAGTACCCCCTACTGGGACCACTACACCAACTACCACCATCAGTAGTAGTACCCCCTACTGGGACCACTACACTAACTACCACCATCAGTAGTAGTACCTCCTACTGGGACCACTACACTAACTACCACCATCAGTAGTAGTACCCCCTACTGGGACCACTACACCAACTACCACCATCAGTAGTAGTACCCCCTACTGGGACCACTACACCAACTACCACCATCAGTAGTGGTACCCCCTACTGGGACCACTACACCAACTACCACCATCAGTAGTAGTACCCCCTACTGGGACCACTACACTAACTACCACCATCAGTAGTATTACCCCCTACTGGGACCACTACACTAATACCACCATCAGTAGTAGTACCCCCTACTGGGACCACTACACTAACTACCACCATCGGTAGTAGTACCCCCTACTGATACCACTACACTAACTACCACCATCAGTAGTAGTACCCCCTACTGGGACCACTACACTAACTACCACCATCAGTAGTACCCCCTACTGGGACCACTACACCAACTACCACCATCAGTAGTAGTACCCCCTACTGGGACCAATACACTAACTACCACCATCAGTAGTTTTCCCCTACTGGGACCACTACACCAACTACCACCATCAGTAGTAGTACCCCCTACTGGGACCACTACACCAACTACCACCATCAGTAGTACCCCCTACTGGGACCACTACACTAACTACCACCATCAGTAGTACCCCCTACTAGGATCACTACACTAACTACCACCATCAGTAGTAGTACCCCCTACTGGGACTACTACACCAACTACCACCATCAGTAGTAGTACCCCCTACTGGGACCACAACACCAACTACCACCATCAGTAGTAGTACCCCCTACTGGGACCACTACACTAACTACCACCATCAGTAGTAGTACCCCCTACTGGGACCACTACACCAACTACCACCATCAGTAGTAGTACCCCCTACTGGGACCACTACACCAACTACCACCATCAGTAGTAGTACCCCCTACTGGGACCACTACACTAACTACCACCATCAGTAGTACCCTCTACTGGGACCACTACACCAACTACCACCATCAGTAGTAGTACCCCCTACTGGGACCACTACACCAACTACCACCATCAGTAGTAGTACCTCCTACTGGGACCACTACACCAACTACCACCATCAGTAGTAGTACCCCCTACTGGGACCACTACACCAACTACCACCATCAGTAGTACCCCCTACTGGGACCACTACACCAACTACCACCATCAGTAGTAGTACCCCCTACTGGGACCACTACACTAACTACCACCATCAGTAGTAGTACCCCCTACTGGGACCACTACACTAACTACCACCATCAGTAGTACCCCCTACTGGGACCACTACACCAACTACCACCATCAGTAGTAGTACCCCCTACTGGGACCACTACACCAACTACCACCATCAGTAGTAGTACCCCCTACTGGTGCCATTACACCAACTACCATCATCAGTAGTACCCCCTACTGGGACCACTACACTAACTACCACCATCAGTAGTACCCCCTACTGGGACCACTACACTAACTACCACCATCAGTAGTAGTACCTCCTACTGGGACCAATACACTAACTACCACCATCAGTAGTAGTACCCCCTACTGGGACCACTACACTAACTACCACCATCAGTAGTAGTACCCCCTACTGGGACCACTACACTAACTACCACCATCAGTAGTAGTACCTCCTACTGGGACCACTACACTAACTACCACCATCAGTAGTAGTACCCCCTACTGGGACCACTACACCAACTACCACCATCAGTAGTAGTACCCCCTACTGGGACCACTACACTAACTACCACCATCAGTAGTAGTACCTCCTACTGGGACCACTACACTAACTACCACCATCAGTAGTACCCCCTACTGGGACCACTACACTAACTACCACCATCAGTAGTAGTACCCCCTATTGGGACCACTATACCAACTACCACCATCAGTAGTAGTATCCCCTACTGGGACCACTACACCAACTACCACCATCAGTAGTAGTACCCCCTACTGGGACCACTACACTAACTACCACCATCAGTAGTAGTACCTCCTACTGGGACCACTACACCAACTACCACCATCAGTAGTAGTACCCCCTACTGGGACCACTACACCAACTACCACCATCAGTAGTAGTACCTCCTACTGGGGCCGCTACACCCACTACCACCATCAGTAGTAGTACCCCCTACTGGGACCACTACACCAACTACCACCATTAGTAGTAGTACCTCCTACTGGGACCACTACACCAACTACCACCATCAGTAGTAGTACCTCCTACTGGGCCACTACACCAACTACCACCATCAGTAGTACCCCCTACTGGGACAACTACACCAACTACCACCATCAGTAGTACTACCTCCTACTGGGACCACTACACCAACTACCACCATCAGTAGTACCCCCTACTGGGACAACTACACTAACTACCACCATCAGTAGTAGTACCCCCTACTGGGACCACTACACTAACTACCACCATCAGTAGTACCCCCTACTGGGACCACTACACCAACTACCACCATCAGTAGTACTACCTCCTACTGGGACCACTACACCAACTACCACCATCAGTAGTAGTACCCCCTACTGGGACCACTACACCAACTACCACCATCAGTAGTAGTACCCCCTACTGGGACCACTACACCAACTACCACCATCAGTAGTAGTACCTCCTACTGGTACCACTACACTAACTACCACCATCAGTTATCGTACCTCCTACTGGTACCACTACACTAACTACCACCATCAGTAGTAGTACCTCCTACTGGGACCACTACACCAACTACCACCATCAGTAGTAGTACCCCCTAATGGGACCACTACACTAACTACCACCATCAGTAGTTGTACCCCCTACTGGGACCACTACACTAACTACCACCATCAGTAGTAGTACCTCCTACTGGGACCACTACACCAACTACCACCATCAGTAGTACCCCCTACTGGGACCACTACACTAACTACCACCATCAGTAGTAGTACCTCCTACTGGGACCACTACACTAACTACTACCATCAGTAGTAGTACCCCCTACTGGTACCACTACACTAACTACCACCATCAGTAGTAGTACCTCGTACTGGGACCACTACACTAACTACCACCATCAGTAGTAGTACCTCCTACTGGGACCACTACACTAACTACCACCATCAGTTGTACCCCCTACTGGTACCACTACACCAACTACCACCATCAGTAGTACCCCCTACTGGGACCACTACACCAACTACCACCATCAGTAGTAGTACCTCCTACTGAGACCACTACACTAACTACCACCATCAGTAGTAGTACCTCCTACTGGGACCACTACACTAACTACCACCATCAGTAATACCCCCTACTGGGACCACTACACTAACTACCACCATCAGTAGTACCCCCTGCTGGGACCACTACACCTCCCTGCTACCACAACTTCCATCTTCAACACTACCATCTGCCGGGACAACTACCACAATTACCGACGTCAGTCATACCTACCTACAAAGGTTAATAAGCGAATAATGTAAAACTATCTTGAACTGGCAAGGTCGTACGTTGTGAATGGCGAATGGCAGATTGACTACCAAGGTCAACGAAAGTGAAGGTGATATAACTTAGTATGAATAACAATCAGTTAATCAATGGATTATATTACTAATGTCATAAGGACTAGACGATATTCCCTGAATTAGTTCACTGTGCTCGACTGGACGGCATATTATGATGGTCATGTTTTTTTTTTTTTTTTTTTTTTTTTTTTTTTCATGGCAAACAGTAGCTACTAAAACAATAATTTTCAATGATGGGTATTATTGATTATTTCTGACTTTTCAAAATAAGTAAAAATGAAGCTTTGTACTGTCATTGATCCAAAGTATTTTTATTTTCAAGCCGTTTTATTTAATACCTTGAGGATTAGAACGCGTTTTGACAGTTTATGCTGGCTATCATTATACGATTTTGTTCAGTTTAGGAAGGAATTGTGGGAGTAAGGGGAATACATTGAAATAATGTTTACCCCTTTAACTGCTGGAGGGCCTTCCAAAATGAATAAAATCGTCTAATGATAGCCAGAATAAACTGTAAATGCATCATACTCCTCAAATGGTAAATATTCTAGGTATTGTACATAATTAATGCGAGGTAGGGTTTAGTTGGAGAGGGCTTCGGAAATTCAAGAGCAACATTAATGACCATGACTGTACAGAACATTCCATTATTATGCAACCTACTTCCTGTGGGAGAGGCAATTTAAAGGGACATTCCTTTGATAACAAACTACTCAGGAAATATTTAGAAGTTTGTATCACGGGAGAGAGAGAGAGATTTACATAGACTTACATAAACGAACTGACCACAAAGGTCTTACGATCCAGGAGAGGTAGTCACTGGTCTAATAGATGTAGCAAAACCCCAAATTTTGGATAATGGAAAAATATGATAAGAACGAAGAAGACTTTCCCCCATGCTCCACTCCTTCCAGTAAATAACCGTACAATGTAGACAGTTGAAAATTTATTCCCTTGCAGGAATTGTTGGGAATATAAAAGATATAGAAAGATAATAATGGAAATGCACATGTATTTTTTTCCCCAAGCTCTCCTTACCAAGATCCGTATTGATATCAGCATTTATAAGAGAGAGAGGTAGAGGTATAGAGGTAGCAATATTAGTACTAATAATGTGTGTTGTGGTGGAGCTAATGATATTTGTGTGGTGGTGAGTGGTTGTAATGGCGGCGTAGATGGAGTTGTGACATACAGACATACATACATACACCTGTCTCTCACCTGTTCTTCAGCACCACCCCATATCTCTCTCTCTCTCTCTCTCTCTCTCTCTCTCTCTCTCTCTCTCTCTCTCTCTCTCTCTCTCTCTCTCTCGCACACACACGAATTGGGATGGTCCCGTGGTTTAATCTCCTATAGCTTATTCGCTGTAAGTAGGCGAAAAATCATAACCTCTATCCTCTGTAGCTCAAAAACGACTAGATTAATCGAGCTAATATGTCTACCATTTGGGAAGAGTTAGTACGTCAAGGAATCGATGTGGAAATTTACTGCCAATTTGCTCTAGTCCGTTTAGAGTTACAGAAGATAGAGGTAATGACTCGTCGCCTACTTACAGCGAATAGACTATAGGAGTGAGTGAGTTTTCAAGTCCAGAGTTTGTAAGTTTTTTCGGCCATCCCAATGGAAAAGTATCGTAGCGTGATTCCTAACTAGCCAAGCTGCTCAACTATCAGCTTTTGTTAGCCTACACGTCATTCCTCCAGTGTATCTGCGTGTGTACCATGGTCGGAATACGAGCACCTCACGGTCGTTAAAGGTCCCATGTTAGTTAAGGTAGAACATTATATTGTACTGTATCTGGTTAAGAATAACTTCAAGGGCTGCAACTGAACAGTAAACCATTATTACAAAGTATTATTATCACACACACACATACACACATTATCATACTTTCCTGAGTGTTTTCCAATACACTACATAATTGTTGACACATGATATGTGGATGGTCGATGGCAATTATTCTCGTAGATGAGTTTGGTATACCTCACCACATGTAATTACTTACGGGGTATCTATTGGCTTTTATATATTATGTAGTCACCAATTAATTATTATGGTTACAAAAATATAGAGTAATAGTACAGACCTACTTGATAAAATCCCATTAAGGGGAGATGGGTCGTTTTTCTGGACTACTTTCTCCCTCATGTTTAGCCCCATTGGTTTTCAGATGTTAAGATGTTTGACCCATTAGTTAGTCGATTTTAAGACCTTTCGCCCCATTTCTTCGTCAATATTTAGACCTTTCGTGCTATTTAGGTGTCGATTTTTTCCCTGGCGAACGATAGTGAGCCTATAATGTTGGAAGAACCGGCCTTCGGCCGGGAAATTTGTCTACCGAAAAATTTACAAATTAATATAGAAGGGGGATCTAATGGATGTTTTTTTGTTTTCAATTTGATGGAGGTCTAGGGAGGAAACTAGAAAAATAATGAATACATGCAAAAATCGGCCCAAAAGTGAACCATGCCCCCATAAATTATTTAAATGGCGGCGTAGTGAAAGCAACCGGAAATGATTACAATACAGAGGATACAAGAAAGAATAAGAGAACAAGCCATGACAGATGCTGAGAGATACTGTATTAAATAGAAGGGCATAAATGTTCCTCATGGATATCTATAGAATGTAATTATATGTATTAATAATATAAGCAGAATATTTGCTTTACGATCCCGTACTATCTAGTGTTGGATCTTTAAACATATCCTCATATTTTACATGAATCCTATACGTGTGTGTGTGTGTGTGTGTGTGTGCGTGTGCGTGTGTGAATATTATAGACCAAACCCCCAATACACTTGAACATACAGAAACGAAAAGAGACATTTACTTATATTTACATACTGCACTGATCACAGACACGAGAAGAGACATTTACTTATATTTACATACTGCACTGATCACAGACATTTACTTATATTTACATACTGCACTGATCACAGACATTTACTTATATTTACATACTGCACTGATCAGACACGAGAAGAGACATTTACTTATATTTACATACTTCACTGATCACAGACATTTACTTATATTTACATACTGCACTGATCACAGACATTTACTTATATTTACATACTGCACTGATCACAGACATTTACTTATATTTACATACTGCACTGATCACAGACATTTACTTATATTTACATACTGCACTGATCACAGACACGAGAAGAGACATTTACTTATATTTACATACTGCACTGATCACAGACATTTACTTATATTTACATACTGCACTGATCACAGACATTTACTTATATTTACATACTGCACTGATCACAGACATTTTCTTATATTTACATACTGCACTGATCACAGACATTTACTTATATTTACATACTGCACTGATCACAGACTTACGATCACCATGAATTTGTCAGAGATAGCAATAACATTTAAATTAAAGAATAGTAGAAGAAAAGGATAGTAAACCACAAGAGAGAGAGTGAGTGAGTGATAGGAGGGGATAGACAGATAGGTAGATTCAGCAAGTGAGCTCTGGAACTCTCTCCCTGAATCCATTTTTCCCCCATCCTACGACTTAAATTGCTTCAAACTCCGTGTGTCACGACATTTTGGCTCGAACATTCCTTGATTTCGGCCCTGTCACTCTTTCACTCTGGGGGAGGCACTCGTCACAGGCAGTTCTGCCTTTTGTCTCCCTCATCCACATAGAAAAAACAAATAGTTGAAGATAAAATAAATGATAGATAGATAGATAGATATAAAGAGAGATAATAAGGATGGGGGGGGGGTACCCGGTGTAACCCATCTTAGCCTCCCTGAGAGAGTGTGAAAATTAGCATAAACTTAGCATAATACGCCCCGTGAGACAATGGCAGGGATCAGGTGACTCCACACTTATACCTTCATATTAGTGAGAGAGAGAGAGAGAGTGTGAAAGAGAGAGAGAGTGTGAAAGTGAGTGAGTGTGTGTGTGTGGGTTGGTTGGTCAGTGAGTCACGTGTTCATTAAAGTAAATTTGAAATCGCCAAATTTCGTGAATGTAACAATATTATTAAACTTGTGTCCGTTCATTACGGCGAAGGGATTCACTATGGTAGTATGTATGAATATATGGCCAATACAAACACTGATAAACTTTACAAAGAAGTATATTATATCAAAGTTATTAACAAATTGTATATTATATCTTGCGAGGATGGTTCACATATCTTGCGAGGATGGTTCACATATCTTGCGAGGATGGTTCACATATCTTGCGAGGATGGTTCACATATCTTGCGAGGATGGTTCACATATCTTGCGAGGATGGTTCACATATCTTGCGAAGATGGTTCACATATCTTGCGAGGATGGTTCACATATCTTGCGAGGATGGTTCACATATCTTGCGAGGATGGTTCACATATCTTGCGAGGATGGTTCACATATCTTGCGAGGATGGTTCCACATATCTTGCGAGGATGGTTCACATATCTTGCGAGGATGGTTTCACATATCTTGCGAGGATGGTTCACATATCTTGCGAGGATGGTTCACATATCTTGCGAGGATGGTTCACATATCTTGCGAGGATGGTTCACATATCTTGCGAGGATGGTTCACATATCTTGCGAGGATGGTTCACATATCTTGCGAGGATGGTTCACATATCTTGCGAGGATGGTTCACATATCTTGCGAGGATGGTTCACAATCTTGCGAGGATGGTTCACATATCTTGCGAGGATGGTTCACATATCTTGCGAGGATGGTTCACATATCTTGCGAGGATGGTTCACATATCTTGCGAGGATGGTTCACATATCTTGCGAGGATGGTTCACATATCTTGCGAGGATGGTTCACATATCTTGCGAGGATGGTCACATATCTTTAGGATGGTTCACATATCTTGCGAGGATGGTTCACATAATCTTGCGAGGATGGTTCACATATCTTATGGTTCACATATCTTGCGAGGATGGTTCACATATCTTGCGAGGATGGTTCACATATCTTGCGAGGATGGTTCACATATCTTGCGAGGATGGTTCACATATCTTGCGAGGATGGTTCACATATCTTGCGAGGATGGTTCACATATCTTGCGAGGATGGTTCACATATCTTCCCCCGATCTTGCTTTTAAGTATGTCTTTAGGATGAAGATGTTCCGAGTTAGGTGAACATGCTACAATATTAAGATGTTCCGAGTTAGGTGAACATGCTACAATATTAAGATGTTCCGAGTTAGGTGAACATGCTACAATATTAAGTAGCGAATTTTCTTCTCGACACCGAAAGATGCCAATACATTCGTACACTAACTGAAAACAATATTAGTCTAGCATGATCTATATTTGTTATCTGTGTTGCTCTATATTGATTAGCCACAAGTTTGTGACAATTGTTTACTAACTTTTGTCGAGCTGAAGTAACGCGTGAGTTTTGGCAACAAATAATTTTATTTTTTATTTTATTTTATTTTTAAGTCGGTAGTTGGTCGATTTATTAAAAATCATCCATGCGTTTGCTTAACTCTCAGATAAATTTAAACTAACCAATTGTTTTCATGAAACCCCAGTTTGGTTGTGAATATTATGGGGAGGTTTTTAGATTGGTCCGTTGATATCCTTCAAGCTTAAGATTACACACCCTTGAGCCCCTTTCAAGATAAATTTGTACATTTTTCGGCAGAAAAATGTCCCGGTTGAAAACCGGTTCCTCTTAAATTACAGGCTCGCTATCGCTCGCCAGGATAAAATCGACACCTAAATGGCACAAAAGGTCTTAAAATTGACAGAAATGGGTTGAAAGTTCTTAAAATCGTCAAAATAATGGGGCGAACGTCTTAACATTAGGAAAACAATGGGGCTAAACATGAGGGAGAAAGGAGTCAAGAAAAAAATCCCTCAAGTGGATATCTCCCCTTAATAGAGGATAACACTAATAGTAGCGTATGTATAGGCCAAGTATTAATAGATGCGCTATATATCACTATTGATGCACTAACTGTACTAAATGTACTATTATAATTATAGGAAATATATAGAGTAGATAGGGATATAGTTTGTTAAGAATCATGTTACTTGGGTTTAGCTTGTAGAGAGACGGTTGAGTCAGCCTTTTTGCAATAAAAAGCGTTTAAGGGGAAATGGGCCGGTTTTTTGGTCTATTAATTAATTTCTTCCTTTATTTCTTAGTTTAGAATTATACCCCTAGACCCCCTTCAAGATAAATTTGTAAATTTTTCGGTAGAAAAATGTCCCGGCCAAAGGCCGGTTCCTCTTAAAATTTCAGGCTCGCTTTCGCTCGCCAGGAAAAAATACCATGAAAGGTCTTGAAATTGACAACGAAATGGGGGGGGGAAGGTGTTAACAATCGCTAAACTAATGGGCCGAACATCTTATACCCTCAAAACAAATGGGGCTAAACACGAGGGAGAAAGGGGACCAGAAATACGCCCCATCTCCCCTTAAAGCAGTTTATTCTGGCTCATGTTAGACAATTATATTCAGCTTGGGAAGAATCTGTGGGAACCAGAGGAATAATCCATTTAGTTTAACCCCTTATAATCTGTGGGAACCAGAGGAATAATCGATTTAGTTAAACCCCTTAGAATCTGTGGGAACCAGAGGAATAATCGATTTAGTTAAACCCCTTAGAATCTGTGGGAACCAGAGGAATAATCGATTTAGTTTAACCCCTTAGAATCTGTGGGAACCAGAGGAATAATCGATTTAGTTTAACCCCTTAGAATCTGTGGGAACCAGAGGAATAATCGATTTAGTTTAACCCCTTAGAATCTGTGGGAACCAGAGGAATAATCGATTGAGTTTAACCCCTTAGAATCTGTGGGAACCAGAGGAATAATCGATTTAGTTTAACCCCTTAGAATCTGTGGGAACCAGAGGAATAATCGATTTAGTTTAACCCCTTAGAATCTGTGGGAACCAGAGGAATAATCGATTTAGTTTAACCCCTTAGAATCTGTGGGAACCAGAGGAATAATCGATTTAGTTTAACCCCTTAAATTCCTAAAGACCATTCCTAGGCTGTATAAAATCGTATACTATCATCACGACTAAAATTAAGAAGGGCATCTTCGTAAACTGACAGAATTAACGAGGGAGACGGTAAGGTAGTGACAGGAACAGTAGACAGAGGTAGAGGGTTGACAGATGACAGAAGATGGAGCAGTACAGCTGATGAGACGGTGGAGCGGGAGAGAGAGAAAGATAGATTTTCAGAGACATTGCGGCTCATTCCAAGGAGATACACATTTTGAATATAAATGATGGTACAATGCAACTCACAAATTGCAAAGAATGTCAAATATTGACTATTGTCTTTTTATAATGATCTGTTGAAGAACTGTTTGTAAAATTCGTGGAATGTGTGTTCTAGATACAACATTTTATATACAACATACTGTACATGTGATAATTAGTTCATATTTACTAGTGCTGAACCTTTCCAGATCTAACGTCCAGCCATGGTTGCGTGTGATATTCACATTGAGAGTAATCTTCTGGTTACAATTTACACTGTCAGACCTACTTAGTAATCAAAGTACTTTAAAGGGGGTAGTACTCGCTTTTTATGAACACCCTTCTACCTCATGTTTAGAGGGATTTAAAGACGTTTGTTCACTAGTTTGGCGATTTTGAGACTTTTCGCCCCATTACTTTGTCAATATTAAAACCTTTCGTGGCGTTTAGGTGTCGATTTTTTTGCCTGGCGATGTGAGCCTGTAATTTTTTAAGGAATCAGCCTTCGGCCGGGACATTTTCCTACCGAAAAATGTTAGAAATATATCTTGAATGGGGGTATAATTTTTTTTTTTTTTTTTTTTTTAATCTTGATGAAGGTCTAACGAGGAAACTCAAAATTAAATAAATATATGAATAAGTGACGCTTGTTGTTCAGTTTTCTATTAAATTATATGTTTCGTAGACATTTTCTAAACTCTACTGTATATCTTTCCTGAGAGAGAGAGGTCCGTCTAATTATCCTCCTCCAATCAGTGATCTTTAGTGTGATAGTGAACTGTCTTGACCCTCATAACAGTCTACCTCTACCTCTACCTCTACCTCCCTCTACCTCTCTCTCCTTTTATTTAAACTTTACAAGGCATGTGAGGCTAGTTAAAGTGATAAAACACATTTTGCATTTTCAGTATTATAAAACTATCTTATATTTACAAATAATGTGATATAACAAATACTTGAATATTTTAAAGTACTTATTATATACTACATTGATTGTTTGCATATTACTCTATTGTCCAGAAGGTTGATTGGCTGGAGGTCATGGACTCTACACTTCTCACTGAAATGGCGGATATTAGAGGTGTTGTAGATTATTGTCGCTTGTACACACGTTATATACTAACAGCTGGTCAGTATGGGCGAGCTGATTACACTGGTTACAGACTACATTCACATCCACAGTCACGCCAACAGTACAACATTCCACATGCACCTCACATAATAGTCGGTTGGGCTAACAAACCTCCCCCGAAAACAAGCGAGTGAGTCAACCTTGGAATACGGAGGGAATTCATTCGTGGCCACCCCCTTGGAGGTCGGGGCGTTTGAGAATAAATAAGTAGATAGTTACACTATATACATGTAAAATAACGTTGGAATGCATCAATGAATCTCTCTCTCTCTCTCTCTCTCTCTCTCTCTCTCTCTCTCATCAGCTCGACTCAGGATAATCTGCAGAAAAATGCTTGGTTGGTCCGAGGCTAAAAGCAGTTGGTCCGTCCTCCCCCCCCCCCCCCCCCTCCCTTTCTCTTCTCTTCTCTTCTCTTCTCTATGTACTGTATCTATGTATCTGTCTGTATGTGTATCTACCTAATACACACACGCTCGCACAAGTACAAGTATAGTCCACTAACAAAATATTACTCTAGGTAGCGCCAACGAACTTGACAATAATCTTGATCCCTGACCTCTCTGTAACTCAAAAGGTCCTAGAGCAAACTGGCTGTAAATATCCACACATATTTCCTGGTGGACTCTTCCCAAATGATAGAAACGTCAACCCGATTGCTTTCATTCATTTCGATTTATAAGAAGTTAAGGGGTCAAGATTATTGTCAAGTTCGCTGGCGTTACCTATAGTTAACTTAACAACAATAATAGCGACGTCAGCAGTGGATAAGTATTGATAACAAATTAATATGAGCAAAATAGCATTATTACTATCCTAGATAATGCTTAAGTGAAGGGGATTTTTTCCTTAGACATCCTTAAAGTTTAAAATTACACCCCCAAGACCCCCCTTCGAGACGAATTTGCGCATTTTTTGGTAGACATATTCCACAAAATAATGGAGGTTCGCTTTCGCTCACCAGGGAAAAACCGAAACCTAAATGGCACGAAAGATTTTAAAATTGACAAAGAAATGGGGCCAAAGATATCAAAATCGCCAACTAATAAGGAATGACACATGACGTCAGTAGGGCTTCAAACGGTCATAAACCAGGACATGAGGGTTTGACACATGACGTCAGTAGGGCTTCAAACGGTCATAAACTAGGACATGAGGGTTTGACACATGACGTCAGTAGGGCTTCAAACGGTCATAAACTAGGACATGAGGGTTTGAGATTTGTTTGGCAAACGTATTAAAGATATAATTATCATTCTGACAGTTTTATTGCGGAGTATACAAGCTAATGTTTACATAATTACAAAATATTTGACTCGACAAAATTAAATTATCACGTGGTCAGGCATCAATAATACACGTTTATTATTAGTAAAACACAATTCTCGGTTGTTTTTTAACTTGGCGGAGGTTTTAGTTCCTTAGTAGCTGATTTCTTGATAACTAATGGAACATTGAGAAAATACTATGACTCTGCATCACATTAATCACTACAGTATTCGTAATTAACACCATATATATATATCTTGCAATGAAAACTTAAATAACTAAATAACTAAGATAGGAAAACTCGTTCTCGCAAGTAATAAGTCTATAAGACTAAAGTCTAATTCAATCCACACTTTTCAATAATATACTAGAGATTTTATATTTTTTACAATTGACCTACTTTATGGAATTTACCATAGCGTCACATTACAAGTGATAAAACTGAATAAGTCATCAATATTCATCAAAATTTCAGTTATACACAATACAGATTTATTGTGCATTTACTTGTAATGTCACATCTAATCAATTTATAGAACCAACTTTGTGTTTTGGGTAAAGTTAGTGTGTGATGAATGCATGAATATATTTTATGCTAGGCTTGGTATAACAGCCTCGATAATATCAATATATTTTACTACAATTGGTTCTGGCGAGGACTGATTTATTCCTATAGGGCTGATCTTTATGGGTATGGTGGGATTCTCTTTAGTTACCCCTCCCTCCCTCCCTCCCTCCCTCTTTCTCTCTCTCTCTCTCTCTCTCTCTCCTCTCTCTCTCTCTCTCTCACGCTCACTCTCTCTCTCTCTGTACTATATTTTTTAGCTTTCTGTTTTCCTTCTCCACAATTTCCCTCGTCTCTTAATATCCATTTAATTTCCTTCTTTGCCCCCTTCCGCCCCACCTCTCTCTATTTCACTCTCACTCTATCTCTCTCCACAGCTTACTCTGACCCAATGTTTTTTTTTTTCAGTTTTTTCTTCACTCACTCTCTCTCTCTCTCTCTCTCTCTCTCTCTCTCTCTCTCTCTCTCTCTCTCTCTCTCTCTCTCCGGAAGTATAACAGAGTGGACTGGCCGGGAACCATTTATCTGTGTAATTGTTGTCCCCCTCTTGTTTATGCTAATGTGTACACCAAGGGACCACCCCACGCACACGCACGCACACACACACGACCCCGCACATACGCACACAAGGCTAGAAACGCAAATGGGTATAGTCAATAATGCACGATCATAGGAACTTACACATTTATGCGCACACACACGCTGATAACAAACTCATATATATATATATATATATATACTGTACTGTATATATATATATATATGTTTTTTTTTTTTTTTTTTTTTTTTTTTTATATTCCAACTACTCCCTCTCGGGCATAGGCTGAGAGCATGTACATTCCACCGCTCAACACTGTGAAGCCCGTGAGGTCTTGTTCCAGTCTGGGGAGTGAGACATGTGAAGCATCCATTCATGGCTCGAAGCAGCTCCATCTCTGAAGCGGCTGGTTGCTTCGTTCAAGTGCTTCACTGTCTCACCCTCCAGACTCAGATCCTCACTCTCAGAACGCCACCTATTGAGCAGTGAACTCACTAGGCATTGTCCCCCTGTAACATATTTTGAATATGGGAATATTCATACAGTGTTATTTAATCAGGGAACAATGAGGGTATTTTTTTGGCATTTCGGTGGGCTTTGTGGTAATGCACTGATACTAGGTACAGCACAAATTCAATCCCAATAATATCTTCCCATTGACATATCGGGATTTGAACCCGGGTCCATTGGATTACCAATCCAGTGGCATGACCACTCCACCACACCTCCCCTACACACACTTTATACATATCTTCATACATTTTTGGACCTCGTTCTCCCTCATGTTTAGCCCAATTAGTTTTGAGATTTTAAGGCATTCGCACCATTAGTTTGGCGATTTTAATACTTTTTGTGCAATTTAGGTGTTGATTTTCTCCAGGCTAGCGATAGCGAGCCTCTAATTTGGGAGGAACCGGAAGGAATTATGTAACTACCGAATAATGCACACACAAACAGACCACACACACAAACAGCCAGACACACAAACAGTCATACAAACAAACACACACACACACACACACACACACACATAACCACACACACAAACAGCCAGACACACATACCCACACACACATACCCACACATACATACCCACACACACATACCCCCCCACACACACAGCCAGACATACATACCCACACACACATAAACAGCCAGACACACATACCCACACACACATCCCCACACACACAAACAGCCAGACACACATACCCACACATACATCCCCACACACACAAACAGCCAGACACACAAACACACACGATACTCTTAACCCCAGCCAATTAAATCATTACCCGTACTATAACGATGTGTCTGTTATCACTACTATGGTGGTGATTATAGTAGTGTAGGGGATGTAGACGGTTCACAACACCTGTAATTACTACCTGCCATATCTGGAGAGAAAAAAAAATATTGTGTTGTATATTGTATTTCTAAGTTATTTTATAGTTAATTATTAAATTTGTTAAGACTACTTTTTATTTATATTTTACTAGACTTTATTTTACATTATTTTATATTTGTTTACTACAGTTTCTATACGGCATACGTAGTGTATTTATATATTCGTGTAAATGTATGTTATTTATTGAGTGTTGTGTAGATTTTCGCGCTCATTGTGTATGTACTCTTTATGTTGTTTTAAGTACAGCCTTGTGTGCTTCTTTGTACTTCTCTCCCAGATAAGGACCCCATACACGCTTTAATAATTTAGGCACAAGACAAATACAACCAGCGCCAAACACAAATTCCATAATAAGAGCTTCCTGGAACAGCCTACATTATCACAGCTGCTTTAAACAATTGGCCTTAACATTATCTGATCCGACGTCACGTGGGTTCGGAGGATATTCGTTTGATTTATATTGTGTTTTTTGTTTTGCTTTAGCCATTTTCCAGCAATGTAGTTTAGTTTGTTTCCTAGGCTAATAAAGCGCCTTCTCAGACTTCTCTCAAACTAAATAATGCCCACCCAGACCCACCTCAAGCTAAATTTGTACATTTGTCGATATAGGCCTATATACAGTATGTATTGTATATCCCGGCCGAAGCCTGATTTCCATTAAGTTACATGCTCGTTATCGCTGGCCCAGAAGAAATCGACACGTGAATGGGGTGAAGCGTCTTATTATTGCCAAACCAATAAGGTGAAATGTCTAACAAAAATTAAACTAATGGATAGAAAAGATCCCCCTCGGACCAAATTGGGTTAGATATACTCTTATATCTTATATCAACTTAATTCAGGTTAGGCAAAAACAAAATATGGTACTAGTTATGACTCCCTTTTTCATATCATTCATCTCATATTTTATTAGATATTTCCTATGTCTGATCTGATGCGATAAATCAATGAAAATCCAACTGTCTATAAAACTATCAACAACATATCTATACACTATATATTAACTATCTATAAATACATGTAAGTATCTATAATATATCACTATCTATAAACTATCCATAAATATATATAAATATCTATAAAAACTGTCTATAAAATATCTAAGCTATCTATACAAAATCCGTGAATATCTACAAACACTGTTTATAGCCTATAATAAAATGCCTGCTTTAAAATTATGTTATTAGCGTAACCACAATAATCACGTAGAGGTTACTTAGCAACTACAATCACAATCACCCCAACCACTATACAACCAAATTTACCACAACTGCAACCATAATCTACCTCAAACACTACTATACAACTACAACCGAATGATTACTATACACAATTATATTAACCATAACCACAATCACAACCATTTAGTATCACAACCAGAACTTTATAGATAACCTAACCTCTAATTAACACAATCAGTAACCACCATATATCAACCACAAAGACTACTACACACCAACCAAATCACCACATACCACAGCGACAACCGAAATACAACCACTAATCACCATAACTCAACCACATTATATATAAACCAAAGACTACCACAGGTCAACCAACCACCAGCTACCACAACGAAAACCAAAATACAACCCTCATCAATACCAACTACCACAACCACCCTACCACAACCACCAACCAAGAACCACCTCATAAAAACTCATAATACCTCATAACACCTACTAATGCCTCATAATTCCTCATAAAACACATAATACATAATAAAACCTCATACCTCATACAATGTCATAAACCTCATAAACCTCATTATACCTCATAAAACCTCATACTACCTCGTAAAACCTCACACTACCTCATAATACCTCATACTATCTCATAAAGCCTCATACCACCTCATAATACCTCATAAAACAATAACAATGATATATTACAATGACACTCCACTGCCCCTCCCCCAAGACAACCCAAACAGAACCAAACTTAGCACTACCACAACCGCCAACTACAACTACCAAGAACCAACCACCCACTACCACAACTGATAACTACCACAACTTCTACTACCACCCACAACCACCAAAGCTACCACAACCAACCATCACAACCTCCATACCTCATACTAGAACATGTAGACCACTACCTCCCCCTCCTCCCTCCAAAAACAACCAGAACCACTACCTACCACAACCAATAACAACTACTACTACCACAACCAACAACAAAAACAACTACCACAACCAATAACAACTACTACTACCACAACCAACAACAAAAACAACTACCACAACCAACAATAACAACTACCACAACCATCACCAACAACAACAATAACAACTACCAAAGCCAACAACAACCAACCACTACCACAACCAGCAACAACCATCATACCACAACACGATGACCATGGTATAGTACAATGTCCCCCAATACCCCTCCCCCCCCCCCCTTGTCTAAGACTCCATTAGCCGTGCTCTTATCCTGTCCTCATCTCAGACCCCCCCCCCCCCCCCCCCCTTACTGCTTTACCGGTGTTCTGTCATCTACACCTACACGCACACACACACACGCACATAAGTAGGCTAGGCATACAGATCGCTAACCTAGATGAACATACACGTAGGTAGGTTATACATGCATGCACAGGTAAGTTATACATACATACACATATGTTATGCATACAAAACACAAGGGTAGGTTATACATGTACATTTGGTAGGATATACAGGTTCGAATCCCGGGAGGACCATATGCTTTCATTAGTTTATTCAAGTGCATTGGGGTTTGTAATTAATGATTAATGTTAAGAACGGGGTGTTACTTAATACACATAGGTACTGTAGAGTATGCTATACAGTTAATGCATAAAGGTTGATTATACATACACACAGGTAGGCTATACATACAGATCGGTAGGCTAGATATGCTTATACACACAAACAGGTAGGTGACACATTAACACGAACATGCTATACATGCACACGTACACATAGGCTACACGTAAATGCACATACAATAATAACACCAATAACACCAACAACAACAACAACACACACACACACACACACACACACACACACACACACTTACAGTGTGTGTCTGTGCGTGTATCTGTGTTATATATACATAGCACAGTTATCACCTCCACTACTGAAGGTGTGTCTGATGAACGGCCAGGTGGGTTATCAATATATTTCGAAAATAAATACAAATTTGTTATGATGATTATTTAGTGCATTCATATCATACTCAATTAAATAAGTTTAACCCTTTCTGGATGCAGTTTTTTCATATTTTTAGGCTATTATTTGACGAGTTTACACTGATTAGCAAATGAATGGGAAAATTAGAGCATTAATTGGGCCGTCTTTACCTTTTAACTACCACAGATCCTTCCTAAGGTGTACACAATCGTTTAATGATAGCCAAAATAAAATGTCAAATGGTGTCATAATCGTCAAGGG
>CM064513.1:39402777-39460277 GCA_032716605.1 Paralithodes platypus | reverse complement strand
TCTTTCTCTAAGAGTCATTAATAGATAACCCAGCGAACTTGACAATAATCTGGACCCCTTAACCCCTTCTGTATCGGCAACGTCATTTTATATTTATTCTAGCTATATTTAGACGACTTTGTGCAGCTTAAGGAGGATCTGTGGTATTAAAAACGGTTAAGTGACATGGTTCGAAGCCTGTTAATGGCTCGAGGCTCTTTTTAAGCTGAATAAAATCGTATAATAGCAGCCAGAATAAGGTTAAAAAGCCGTCGCCGGTACAGAAGGGGTTAACTTCTTATAACTCAAAATGAATTAAAGCAATCGGGCTGACGTTTCTATCATTTGGGAAGAGTCCATCAGGAGATAGGTGTGAATATTTACAGCCAGTTTGCACTAGGCCCTTTTGAGTTACAAAGAGGTCAGCCATCACGATTTTTGTCCGGTTCATTGGTGCTACCTATAGTTACGAGTAAACCTTGTATTCTTAACCCTCTCAGGATCGATGACTCACTTCTGGTTTTGTATTCTGGCTATTATTTGACAATTTAATTCAGATTAGGAAGGGTATGTGGAAGTCAGTGGGTTGATTGAGATAGTCTTTACCCTTTTAATACCAACAGATCCTTCCTAAGTTGCATAAAATCGTCTAATGATAGCCCAAAATAAACTGCTAAAACGCGTCAGAGCTTCAAGGGGGTAAAGTTGGTAAACAATCCTTTCCCTTTGTAGCACAGTTAATGCACGAAATAACTTTAAATACTATGTTACCTTTAGAAATGGCTATGTTAATTCGTGTACGGTACTGTCTGTAAGCAACACTCATCGCCACAGTATTCGTTCGGTATCAGGCGCTGCGAAGGGAAATATTTGTTTTAGATTATAACCCTAAGATTTAATATAACAGTTAACATAGATATGTAGCCTCGATATAAAACTATTGGAGAGAGAGAGAGAGAGAGAGAGAGAGAGAGAGAGAGAGAGAGAGAGAGAGAGAGAGAGAGAGAGAGAGAGAGAGAGAGAGAGGGGTAATACATGTAATGTCATTGTATCTCTATGTACCTTAAATTGGTCTGGTGTGTGTGTCGGTGGGTGTGTGTGTGTGTGTGTGTGTGTGTGTGTGTGTGTGTGTGTGTGTGTGTGTGTGTGTGTGTGTGTGTGTGTGTGTGTGTGTGTGTGTGTGTGTGTGTGTGTGTGTGTGTGTGTCCTGTATTAGTATGATGTGTTTGTGTGTGCTATGTGTAAATGTCATAGTATGCATGTGTGTGTTCTATATTTGTTTTTGAGTTATTGTAAACGCCCAAGGAACATTTTAACTCTTGTATGTGTGTGCTTGTCAGACAGTAAGGTGTATTAACTCGTATGTTTGTGTTTGTGTACCTGGGTGTTTATATACGTGTGTGTACTAAAACCTAAGTGTCAGAGATACAGTGGCACTCTGCTTCCATATGTACACACGATTAGTACGATGTCACATGAGAGAGAGAGAGAGAGAGAGAGAGAGAGAGAGAGAGAGAGAGAGAGAGAGAGAGAGAGAGAGAGAGAGAGAGAGAGAGAGAGAGAGAGAGAGAGAGAGAGAGAGAGAGAGAGAGAGAGAGAGAGAGAGAGAGAACAAAACACCAAAATATTGTGTACAGTATGAGTGTGCATGCATATAATGTTATTACATTATCAAACCAATGACACTTGTATAATTTAACGCTGTATACTGGATGTGTCCTATCAACCAATAACATTCCTTCAGTATACCACACAGGTTGGGTGGAGAGATCCCACCCAACTCCAATAACATTTTCCCAATAAGGGTTGCCAAATGCTGCCAGCCGAGTGGAGAGACTTGTGTCCGGAACTGTACATTGATATAATATGATTAACTTAAATTGTTAGTAACTTTATTATCGAAATATATGTGTAATAAAAGCTCAGATTTGCTAAATGCTGATGTGTGCATGTGTAGGTTATGTGTGAACGAATGTGTGTGTATGTATGTATGTACTGTATATATTTATGCATGTATGTATGTTTTATTAGTGTGTTGAGCTGCCGTTACTGTAAGTGATCAGGTATGATGAATAATATACTATAATAAATATATAATATAGTAATATAAATATGATATAATAAATATAAATATAATACATCCGGTATCTCACGAGAGCCAATTCTGACCTGGCAGTTTGTAGTTTGAGGGAGTGTACAAATTCTGGCCTGGCAGTTTGTAGTTTGAGGGGGTGTACAAATTATGACCTGGCAGTTTGTAGTTTGAGGGGGGTGTACAAATTATGACCTGGCAGTTTGTAGTTTGAGGGGGTGTACAAATTATGACCTGGTAGTTTGTAGTTTGAGAGGGTGTACAAATTATGACCTGGCAGTTTGTAGTTTGAGGGGGTGTACAAATTATGACCTGGCAGTTTCTAGTTTGAGGGGGTGTACAAATTATGACCTGGCAGTTTGTAGTTTGAGGGGGTGTACAAATTATGGCCTGGCAGTTTGTAGTTTGAGGGGGTGTACAAATTATGACCTGGCAGTTTGTAGTTTGAGGGGGTGTACAAATTATGACCTGGCAGTTTGTAGTTTGAGGGGGTGTACAAATTATGACCTGGCAGTTTGTAGTTTGAGGGGGGTGTACAAATTTGTCTACCTAATCAAAAATACCGAAAGATTAGTTCCCGGTAACAATAAAAACTATCCAAAGAATGCTACACGAAACATATTAGCCACGGGAATGCTACACGAAACATATTAGCCACGGGAATGCTACACGAAACATATTAGCCACGGGAATGCTACACGAAACATATTAGCCACGGGAATGCTACACGAAACATATTAGCCACGGGAATGCTACACGAAACATATTAGCCACGGGAATGCTACACGAAACATATTAGCCACGGGAATGCTACACGAAACATATTAGCCACGGGGGTGCTACACGAAACATATTAGCCACGGGATTGCTACACGAAACATATTAGCCACGGGAATGCTACACACGAACATATTAGCCACGCATGCTACACGAAACATATTAGCCACGGGAATGCTACAACGAAACATATTAGCCACGGGAATGCTACACGAAACCTATTAGCCACGGGAATGCTACACGAAACATATTAGCCACGGGAATGCTACACGAAACATATTAGCCACGGGAATGCTACACGAAACATATTAGCCACGGGAATGCTACACGAAACATATTAGCCACGGGAATTTGATGATAAAAGTTCTAGTGCGATAACTCCTTACTAAAAGATTGAGAATATTCTTAAGGGACCCCACCTCGCTTTTTTTCTCTTTCTCTCCCTCTCTCTTTGGCTTGTACCCATTCGGCCCCATTCAGCCTACTGTTTTAAGACGTTTACCCCATCCAGGTGTCAATATTTTCCTGGCGAGCGGTAGCGAGCCAGCATATATATTTTTGTTTTGACAGCAACCTAAATTTGTACATTTTTCAATAGAAAAATTTCTCCGGCGAAGCCGGATTTCTCCATATAATGCTGGCTCGCTATCGCTCGCCAGGAAGAAATCGACACCTGGATGGGGATAAAATTCTTAAAACAGTTGGCTGAATGGGGCCGAATGAATACAAGCCAGGGAAAGAGAGAAAAGGAGAGAGATAAATAAAAAAAAACGGAGACCCCCCTTAATGCTATCTGAACCGACGTCTTGCGGGTAATGTTATTTTGTTTAATTGTTATTGAGGATTTTTTTTGTTTTTATAATTTTCGAGCCCTGTATTTTAGTGTGTCCCCTAGGTTAACAAAAACGCCTTCCCAGACTTCTTTCAAACTATATAATGCCCCCCCCCCCGGCCCCCTTCAAACTATTATAATAAACACATAAAACATCTATACCTGAATGGGATGAAGCGTCTTATTATCGCCAAAGTAATGGGGTGAAACGTCTTAAAATCTCCAAAAAGCTCCCCACCCACCTCCATGGATCAAATAGGGTTAAGGGAGCCCACCTCGCTTTTGTTTATCTTTCTCTCCCTCTCTCTTTGGCTTGTATCCATTCGGACCCATTCGGCCCCATTCGGCCTACTGTTTTAAGACGTTTACCCCCATCCAGATGTCAATATTTTCCTGGCGAGCGGTAGCGAGCCAGCATATATATATATATATATATATATATATATTTAATATATATATACGGTATATATATATATATATATATATATATACCGGTATATATATATATTTTTTTTTTTTTTTTTTTTTTGACAGCAAGCTAAATTTGTATATTTTTCGATAGAAAAATGTCTCCGGCGAAGCCGGGGGAAAAACGTCTTAAAACAGTTGGCTGAATGGGGCCGAATGGATACAAGCCAGGGAAAGAGAGAAAAGGAGAGAAAGATAAAAACAAAAGCCGGTGACCCCCCTTAATCTATGACTGGCCAGGATAGACCAAGGAATTATTAGTGTTGTACCGATAATTATATAATGCATAATCACGGTCAATAGTCAGTCGGATACAAGGAAGGACAATGACAGTTTTGATGAATTGTTGAGCTATCTTTACTACTACAGGTTTGGCGGTCAAATTAGAGTGGGTACGGGATCCCTCTTATACGTACCTCACCGCGGGATTTTAACCAATCACTAAGCATTCCTTTCCTTGATATACAGGGTGTGTGTGTGTGTGTGTGTGTGTGTGTGTGTGTGTGTGTGTGTGTAAAGAGAGAGCTTAGTGATAAAATGGCAATCAAAATTATCTGAAAGTATTGTTATATGTGTGTGTGTTATTATTAAATGCGGGTATGTGCGAGAATATGCTGTATATAAGAGAGAGAGAGAGAGAGAGTACAGGTTACAGGTGACTCTTCCTGTAATGGATGATTCCTGTCTGACGTGCTCTTCACATTCTCTCTCTCTCTCTCTCTCTCTCTCTCTCTCTCTCTCTCTCTCTCTCTCTCTCTCTCTCAAGTATATGGGATAGCAAGATATATGATTGGATAGTTGTATTTTTCCGTGACTTCCTATCTCACCATTGCAATATTATCCCATATTTCCATTACTGTTTTACCTAATTTGATGATAATATATTCCTCTAAGTAAACAAATAACCAAAATACAACTAGATATTTGAATTACGGGTTGTTGATTGATTAGATTAGCTAAAGATGAGACAGAAAACTACCACACCTGTATGTCAACTCACAAATTTGACGTCCCAAAATATATGAAATGACGGAGAAATAAACAAAATCAATTCAATCTTCTGTTCTTCTTCCGCGTTTCAATTATTTGTGTATACTTCCTCATCCTCTTGCCTGTCTGTCTGTCTGTCTATGTCACTACCCCTCTCTGGTATTTCCTCACCCCCCTCCAAGATATTCCCCTATACCCCTCCTCCCCTCTTCTCCACCCCCTCTGTGTCTTACCCCACCTCCTCCACCCCTCCCCCGGTATTTCTACATTAGTGCTCGGCCTTGGCTAATATCCCCAGCATTGGAATTTTTACAGATTGTTTTTTCTCTCTCTCTCCTCCCCCCTCCCCCCCCCCCCCCCCCCCCCCACCCCCCCCCCCCCCCCCCCCCACACACACGCGCTTTCTCTCTCTCTCTCTCTATATATATATATATATATATATATATATATATATATATATATATATATATATAGAGTATACTGTATATATATATATACCGGTATATGATTAGACTAAATTAATATAGCTCATAATTTCCATTGGCCTATTGATTTATGCATGTAATCTATTCAATATCCAGTAGGTTTCTTAGTTATGCAAGGAACGTCTTGGTATATGGGTATTCCCTACCTCCAACACTTCCCTATACTCACACTCACTCAGTCTCTCAGTCGCTCTCTCTCTCTCTCTCTTGTGTCTCTTCTTTCTTCAATTAAATTTTATATCCATTCGTTTTAGTTATCTTCAATATAAACTATTTGTATCCCCAATGCTAACACAAAACTTAAAGACTATACCTTAGGATGACATTCATACGGACACTGACTATGCAGCCAAGTATGATCGTGCTAAGCAAAAACACTATTTAACATTATTTACTGAATTTATCAAAGATCAACTTTTCCCATCTCTCCCTCCCCAACATGTTCATATATTTGTGTTACGTATATTAACCATGTTTGGTGCCGAAAGGAGGGTTTTTCAGACCTACCCTGTATTGCTTCATTCGTTTGGACATTTTAAGACGTTTCATCCCGTTAGTATGGCGTTAGTAGGACGCTTCACCCCATTCAGGTGTCGAATTTTGTCTGGGCGAGTGATAGCGATCTAGTGACTTTACTATAGACAAAATTGATTAATTTAGCTTGAAGGAGGTCTTGGTGGATATAACTCAGCTTGAAGGAAGTTTGGGGAGGCATTTTTTGTTAGCCTAGGGGACAAACTACAATAGATTTCTCGAGAATGGTAAAAGCAAGCAAACTCCTCGATAACTATTAAACAAAATAACATAATAACCCACAAGGCGTCGGACCAGACAGTGTTAACAGATATATGGCAATTTCTACACATGGCAGTATCAATATTATTCAAGTCTGTTTAACCTAAATTAATCATGACCAGCAATCCTCCTTCTGATTGACAAATGGTCAGCTGCTACATAGCTATACAGTACATACTATAATGGTCAGCTGCTACATAGCTATACAGTACATACTATAATGGTCAGCTGCTACATAGCTATACAGTACATACTATAATGGTCAGCTGCTACATAGCTATACAGTACATACTATAATGGTCAGCTGCTACATAGCTATACAGTACATACTATAATGGTCAGCTGCTACATAGCTATACAGTACATACTATAATGGTCAGCTGCTACATAGCTATACAGTACATACTATAATGGTCAGCTGCTACATAGCTATACAGTACATACTATAAACGTAGATTTATCAAATCAAATATAAAGCATTGTTGGAACGATACTATGTTTGAAGTTCATAATGTTATGAAGATTTACAATATGTACAAACTGCTTGAACGTTGCTAAGTTAATACATTATTTTCTATTTCTTGTTCACCCGAATGTTTGCAATTATTTGTGTTATTTTAATGAATATATCTCACATGAAATAGTAACTTTTTATTCTGACAATTGTGGTGACATAAGTGGACAATCTCCTCAGTACCGGTGACATTCTTTTCATTATACTTTGGCAACTATTAATATATATTATTCAAGTTAGGAAGAGCTTCTACCCAGAAAAAGGTTAGAGTATCTCAATTATTCCTTTTAGCTACCACATAACGTCCCTAAACTTAATACCATCGTCTAAATATAGCTCAAAACAAATAAACAAGACGTCACCGGTACTAAAAGGGATACACTGATACAACTATACCGAAATGCTCTACGTAAAATGCTTTCAACTATAACTAGTTATTAAATTGATTTCATACAATATAAAATAGAAAACATATCATCGAGGAAAAAAAAATCTTGACAATTTGTTGTCATCAATTAAGTTCTGCATTGAACCAGCCTACACGGAATTATTCATCTGTTATAATTGAGACAACGAGCAAATATAGGATGACTTGTCATATGCAAATTGAATTATCATATTGCATCCAATCGACTTATACAATAACAATATGTGGGATAAACACTAATGTCACTGTGCATTTAAGAAACAACAAATATATTGTATATGACATCGCAATGGGATGAGGTTATAGAACACACATAATAGTTTGACTATAATGCATAATAATATTACGTTTTGTAAAGACTAATGGCAATGGAAGAGATGAAAAGCAACATTTAATATAATGACATATTATATTATATATTATATATTATTTATAGATAAAAGAGATAACAAGAGATAAAAGAAGGAATAACAACAGATGAAGGAGAGACTCTCCTGTGGTACACCTGTTTGGTCAAGTGAATATTCATAGCAAGGGGAGAGCTGGATTACTGGGAGAGAGAGAGAGTGTGTGTGTGTGTGTGTGTGTGTGTGTGTGTGTGTGAGAGAGAGAGAGTGTGTATGAGAGTGAGTGAGCGAGAGAGTGAAAGAGAAAGAGACGAGTGTGTAAGTGAGAGTGTGTGTATGTGTTTGTTACCAGAAATTACAAGGTACATGGTATTTAGTATCTCCAAAAGTTTTTGTGATGCACTTGAAAGAAAACATTATAGCGCAGAAAGCTTATTGTAATTGGTACAAAATATTATATACTCTCATATTTAAATAGTTTACTGAAACCAAAACTATTTATAAATGCTAAGGAAAATTTGTACCAGACAGAACAGATCTTACTTGTGAAGTTTTTATGTTATTGTTTACAAACACTTCCATTCATGAAGGTTAAACATTGTTGTAATCCATATTGGCAGACTCAGTTAGTATCTTTATCACTTCGATGAGTCACCGTCGTAGTCCACGCAAGTCCAACATAGACAAAACAAAACAGCAAAAGATATATTTATAAAGATACAATGACCAGACGTAATGAGATTTTCGGGACTAAATTCTAGTAGAGATACCAGAACCTTAAATAAGAGTAAGTGAAAGAAAAGTATAACACAGGAGAGAGAGAGAGAGAGAGAGAGAGAGAGAGAGAGAGAGAGAGAGAGAGAGAGAGAGAGAGAGAGAGAGAGAGAGAGAGAGAGAGAGATGGGGGGGGGAAGAGAAAGAGAGAGTGTCAAATGGTGATGGCAGTATGGGTGTGAATATTGCATGACTAGGTAGGGAGGGGGGCGGTGTCCCCTTTAAAACCACCCTTCTCTATTTACTCGCATTATTAGTCTTGTCAAAATATTATCAAATTATATTCAATATTTACTGTATTTAACAATACTTTTTTATTAGTCAGGAGAAATAGTTCAATGTTTAATTTATATATTTTGTTAGTTAATTTACTTCTCTATTTATATATTTTCCCACTTAGCATAACCCTTTCAAATAATTATATCTCAAACTGTCTTGATGGTGTAATGGTTAGAGTGTTTAAGATCTGTTTGTGGTAACCCAGTCTTGAATCCCGGTAGGATCACTTGGATTTCATTAATTCCATTGGGAGGTGTTTAGGATTGGGAGTGAAATAAATCAATTATATGAATAACAAGATATCCTTAGTAAGTACAGGATTTGTCGACTGGTGGATGGTGAAAACATCTAAATGGTTAAGGGGGCCCACCTCGTATTTTATATTCTTTCTCTTTCTCCATCTTTCTCTGGGTTGTATACATTCGGCCCCATTCAGCCTACTGTTTTAAGACGTTTATCCCCGTCCAGCTGTCGATTTTTTCCTTGCGAGTGATAGCGAGCCAGCATATTTTAAAACATGTTTTTGACAGCAGGCTAACTTTGTACATTTTTCGATAGAAAAATGTCTCCGGCGAAGCCGAATTTCTCCATACAATGCTAGCTCGCTATCACTCACCAGGAAGAAATCGACACCTGGATGGTGATAAACGTCTTAAAACAGTAGGCTGAATGGGGCCGAATGGATACAAGCCAGAGAAAGAGAGAAAAGGAGAACAAAAAGCAGGTCACTCCCTTAACAAACAGTTATTGGTCCTAAGAAGCACATTGAAATTACACGTGCTAAATATGTATATATATATTTTCAATGAATCGCATGTACATAGTGATAATTATGTCTGTTATTAATATATGTAATTGTTAGTGTGTTGTGATCCATACTTTTATAAGGCTGAGATAGATAGATACATATACTATATAACATATTCTACATTTATTAATATACTGTATATGTATATAACTATTAATATACTGTATATGTATATAACTATTTCTTTATCAACTTCTCATCTCTCTCTCTCTCTCCCTCTCTCTCTATCTTCCTCTACCCCCTGGGTCCCAAGTGCGGATTATTAGCAGTGTTGGATATCATGCCCGCCCCCCCCCCCCCTACCCCACCATCACACACACACACACACACACACACACACACACACACACACACACACACACACACACACACACACACACACACACGTTTAATATATATATATATATATATAATTATATATCCAACAATATTCAGCTTATGTCTCTATTATTATATTCATTAGATGTAAGGCTTTGTATTCCTATATCCATCTCATTATTGTATATATTTATCTATATGGGTATCTTTCTAATTTACCTAGCAACTGTATCCGTCCTTTAACTTTAGTAAATAGATATCTCTCTCTCTCATGTTTGTCCCACGTACTTGACAGCCTATTATGTAATGCATAGTTCCCCTATTCTCTCTCTCTCTCACCCTCACTCACTCACTCTCACTCTCTCTCTCTCTCTCGGTAATGGATTCTGTGTCCCTGGCGTACATCCATTAGAGGAAAATTATATCATAAACACATACACATGAACGCACATAAGCTCACAAATATACAGAAACGCACATACATGCAAGCACACACGAATACTCATACATGTAAGCTTGTGTACACCCAACAACAAATACAATATACTGTATAATATGTACAGATAATATTCATAAAGGTATAAAGAAGTAAACTGATAATTATAGAGCCAGATATTAGACACATACATTAGTGGTATAATTTGAATAAACACACCCATACTGTATACTGTATATTATTGTGTTTTACAACACACACACACACTGGATTGGGCTGCAAGGCGTTTTGAGACACCATCGTATTCTTGTAAATCCTTGTAATCCCCCCCCCCCCCAACTCACTCTCACTTTCTCTCTCTCTCTCCCACTGTTTGCAGGTAATAACTAGGTCCTTGTCACCGTGTTTGCAGGACCATTTTTCCCCTCCTCTACTTCAAACTCCTGGACCTCGCCTTAATTATTGTGTGTCTGTGGCAACAAACCGAGTCCTCTTCAGTCAAGTCATTTATATTCTCCTTGATTTATCCTTCGACCCTCAAGGGACTGGGGTTCTCGCAGGGAGGCTCCAGCCCTGACGTTGTTCTTGACTTGCAGTGTGCTGGCTTAATAATCCAATAGGGTTGATAGCCTCTGAAGTCCTAATTTAACGAACATGGGCCCTAGTGTTGTCTTTAGACTTGTCGTTCTTCCTCCATTTATATTCTCCTTGTTATAATCTTTGGGCTTGTCGTTCGTCATCCATTTATACTCTCCTTGATTTATCCTCGGGGTGTCCAGCTTCTTTAGGCATGTCGTTTTTCCTTCATTTTGTTCCTCCATGATTTATCCTTGTATTGGACCCAAGTTTAAGCTTTAAGCTTGTCGTTCTTCTTAAATTTATATTCGCCTTGAAAAAAAAAAACTTATGTTGGATCCTAATTTAAACTTTTAGGCTTGGAGCTCTTCCTCCATTTATATTAGCAATGGGTCTTCAGTTGCTTTAGGCTTGTCGTAGCTCGTTTATATATGTTCACCTTGATTTATCCTTCATTTGGGCCTAGTTTATTTAGACTTGTCGTTCTTCTTTCATTCTGTTTTGTTCTGTATTGATCAATTCGCATTCTACTTAATTTTATCCGTGGTGCCTTACTTTAGGTTTGTCGCTCTTCCATTATTCTGTTTCGTTCTCTCTGGTTTGACTTGTTTTTTCGCTTTCGTTTTTCTTTCAGTTAGCCATACTTGCTTTGGACCTTTCTTGTATTACCTCCGCCAACAAAGTTGGACGGAGGTTATGTGTTTGCCTCCATCTGTTTGTTTGTCGGCAAACAAGATATATAAAAAACGTTATGAACCGATGTTCACAAAATTTGGTTGGTAGCTAGATATGATATGTGCCGAGGAAGAAGTAATTACATTTAGGAGGCGATTGGTATACTTCTGCCAGCGTAGACGGAGATATGTGCTCTCTGGAGTGCCCCTCTAGTCCTTCCTTTTCGCTGAATTTTATACTCATTCCATTAATTTCAATAATTGCTTTTGTTTGAGCATATTATATTTCATTTATATTTGTATATATTTTACTTTATTTTTGCCAGACGCCGTAATTCCCGAGAAGGGGTGGCCATGAACATTTGGCGTTTGTTACGAATCGCTAGGTCAAGTTGCCCGGGCTTGACATCTACCACTAACAATTTTGACATAGCGGGGTCGATCGGCCAACCCTTCGATCAGAAGCCGATGCTCTACTGACTACAGTATGTCACGGCTCTGTTTACTTAGTATGTGCTCGTGTGTATTATCATATGCGTGTAATTTGTGTGTAATTGTGTACCAGTATGCTTTTAACTTAGTGTGTAAGCTACAGTTGTATGTGTCGAGGTTTTATCCATATATTTTCTATGCTTCATACTAGGGGTTCGTTTACTTTCTATGCATCAATTAGTCTTTATATACAATTACGTGTGTTCATACCTATTTAAATTATCCTTTTGTTCACATACTTTCACTCACTCACTCTCCCGTATACTGTACAATCAATCTCTCTCTCTCTCTCCCCCCCCCCCCCCCCCCGAGTTTGTTTACCGTGTGGCTCCCCCGGTAAAGTTGGGCACATCAGAGGTGGCCCTGTTTGCTACCACGACCCCCAGCAAACAACCCGCCAACTGCCGGCAAACTACCGGGATAAATTGCCGCCAAAACTTTATAATCTGGCGGGAAAATTGGGGACCGCCACCGCTACATGATATTCTTTCGGGGATATATTATTTCGGCGAAAACTATTATTATTCTTTGCTGATTAAGAGAGGTGATCTTTGGCGCAACAGTAGTGCGTTGGAATACCTAAACTTTGTAATATGGTTGTAAAATACCTTACACTTTGTAACATGGCTGTAAAATAAAAACACTTTGTAATTTGGTTGTAAAATAACAAACTTTGTAATATGGCTGTATAATACCGTAGACCGCGAACGAAACATTGATATATATTATTACGGTGGCATATATTTCGGTGAACTACTGTAAACCATTTCTCTTCAACTTCCTTAGCATACACCGTGGGTATTACTTTCACTTACTTGTATTATAGTCTTTGTATCCGCATGACCTTCTGCTACATCGTTCCCCTAGGTGTTGGGGCTTGACCTGGAAGAAAAAAAATATATCAAATAAATAAATAAATGATAACTCTGATGAAAGTGACATGAAAAAAATATATATATACAGAGAACCAAAGCTACTTCATCTATGTCTGTAATCCAGAGTTATGATTATTATAAGTTTGATTAAGGGGGGATGGGCCAGTTTTCTGGACCACTTTCTTCCTCATGTTTAGCCCCATTAGTTTTCAGATGTTAAGATGTTTGCCCCATTAGTTAGTCGATTTTAAGACCCTTCGCCCCATTTCTTCGTCAATATTTAGACCTTTCGTGCTATTTAGGTGCCGATTTTTTCCCTGGCGAACGATAGTGAGCCTGTAATGTTGGAAGAACAGGCCTTCGGCCGGGAAATTTTTCTACCGAAAAATGTACAAATTAATCTAGAAGGGGGATCCAATGGATGTTTTTTTTTTTTAATTTGATGGAGGTCTAGGGAGGAAACTAGAAAAATAATGAATACATGCAAAAATCGACCAAAAAGTGAACCATCCCCCCTTAATCTGGAGTGTTCAAACTTTGTATCGTCTTTAGAAAGATGAACTAAGTACCAACTAGTTAAGAAAATGTTGAGAATTATTTTAGTATTTTCAAGACACATACATTAGTTAATATTAATAACGGTAGTCTGATTCTCGTGAAACAGCAATAATTTAATCAGATAGACGATGTATATATATATGGTTTATCTACTTAATTAATGTCTCATATATATATAATATATATATATATATATATATATATATATATATATATATATATATATATATACGGTATATAATTATATATATATATTTTTTTTTTTTTTTTTAATTTACAAGTTACTTTTTGAGGAACAAACAGCACGTAGAAAAAATATTGTTTTAGTTGATGTTTGAGGTAGGGGTTTTAAGTGATATATACAGTATATCATCAGGCAAGCATGTTGGATGGTCTCAATGTCATCTCAAGTCCAAGTGGCTTTTTGTAATTTGTTATTATGTATGTTATGCTATGCTGTATTATGTTATCAACCCTTGTAAGCTATGAGGACACCTGACTTTTTGTTATTCAGACGATGTTTTTCAGAGTTAACTGATATTAGACTTTAGATTCCCTGAGTGCCTTTTAAACCTGAAAAAAAGTTTAGTGTTAACCAGAGAAAAATTAACTTGAATCTCGAATGGTGAAGGGTTAACAGAGCTGCTGGCACCATCATTTGCACAAGACTGAAACCAGTTTAGGTGTGTTTGGTTGTGTGTATGTATGTGTGTGTGTGTGTGTGTGTTTAGCAACAGGCGTTTAGAAGAATAGTGGTATTGGATATAGCTATTTAAACAAGTTTAAGACCAATAATGCTTCTCATAGTGGATATACAGTACATTCATTATTATTTATGAATGGAGTTTGCTATACATTTAATAATACACGGAACGGGCTGGACCAGGCGAAACTGAAGGTTCGAGTCTCCCATAATCCTAAAGGTGTTCCTGATGGAGAACAATTGTATCGTGGACCCTTAAGGACTAGCCAAGCTGCTCAAATATCTGCTTATGTCGTTCCACTAATACATCAGCGTATATACTATGGTCGGATCTTATAAGGCACTTCACGGTCGCCAAAGGTCGTATATGACCTTGTAGTTCAGGTAGAAAGGGCATTGTTCTGTACCTAGGTTAAGAAAAACATTGCCGATTTTCAGCTTCAGGGATGCAAGCAAACAATATACCAATAATTATCATATATAATTATCATGACACTCACACTGATATATATATATATATATATATATATATAATATATATATATATATATATATATATATATATATATATATATATATATATATATATATATATAATATAATTATGATCAGATGTTCGAGTTGTCACATTATCACAGATAATTCTGTCCACAGTACTGAGTGGCCAAAATGTGTCCGAAATATCGTTCATCTGAATTATGGGCTGTACAAATTATCAACTCTCCAATTAATGAGTGTCCAAATTATCAAGTACCCGTAAAGTAAAATATGTGGATTAAATACCCGGATAATAAAGTGTATGGATCATCAAGTGTCCAAGTTATCAAGTGTCCGGATTATCAAGTGTTGGTGTTATCAAGTGTGCCGATAAGCAGCAGCAGCACGGTGATAACTGCGGAGTATATATATATAGTAGCACTCTGGTCAACACGTCCTAAACCAGCTACTCGGCTATGACCTCGGCTTCATTTACAATATTTCCAACAGCCACCCTTAATTATTTGGCCTCTCAATTTAATTAGAGGTTAGAATATATATAATCAATGATGAAAGAGGGAAACAACCATACGTGATTATGCATATTCCATTAGTCAATTTTATTAAAATTATGTCATTTGATTCCCAGATGGGCTTCCAAAGCTGAATGATATCGACTAATTATAATTACAGGAACATCATAAGTATACGTATTTACTAAACTGAATCAAATCGGTTAGCATTAATATAATATAATCAAGAGAAACACTAACATCATCATCGAATATTGAAGAGGGCTAACCCTTTCATTACGATGGCGTCATTCTATATTGAAGAGGGCTAACCCTTTCATTACGATGGCGTCATTCTATATTGAAGAGGGCTAACCCTTTCATTACGATGGCGTCATTCTATATTGAAGAGGGCTAACCTTTTCATTACGATGGCGTCATTCTATATTTTCTGGCTAACATAATGCGCTTTCATATAGTTTAAGAATTGTCTCGAGGAATCAGAAGGTTTATACAAATATTAACTAATTGTCACAGGTCCTTCCTAAGTTGAATATGATCGTCTATTGATAGCCAAAAGTATAATAATACATGACTTGCATCGTGTTTGATGATGTTAACATGTTCAGTAGAATTACAGCAATTTTATCCCAGCTTTAGCATATAACTTTAATATATTGAGGAAATATATTTGATTCCTACAGCCCCTAAGATGAATAAACTCGTCTAACAATATCCAAAGTATGAAACAAACCTCAGCCATCGTGTACTGAAGAGGTTATATTAAAGGCGAAGTCGGGGCCGGAGCCGCGGAACCGAACGAAAATTTTAATTGCAACAAACCATTACAGCGACTTCCCTTCCATTAGGCTAGCCCGTGGTGTGGGGGGGGGGGGGAGGAGGAGGAGGAGGGGGGTAAAGGTGATGGAGGAGAGGATAGGAGGTGGGGGAGAGAGAGAGAGAGAGAGAGAGAGAGAGAGAGAGAGAGAGAGAGAGAGAGAGAGAGAGAGAGAGAGAGAGAGAGAGAGAGAGAGAGAGAGAGAGAGAGAGAGAGAGAGAGAGAGAGAGAGAGAGAGAGAGAGAGAGAGAGAGAGAACATAGACAGAAATAGATGGGGCTTATCAGACATCACGAAAAAATACATTAGTTAATGCAGTACGTTTTCGTCTTTTTTCCTCTCAATTTTTTAATTAACTCTTCTCGGTAACTCACCATAGACGATTCTTTTCCGCTTATTTATTATTATTATTATATATTTTATTATATTTTTGTTTTTGTAATCGCTGTATAGTCGTGGTGCAGAATACTTTATCACCTGGTAATGATAAGAGCAGGATGGTATTAATTTACCGTTGAATACTATACCCTGCTCCAGGTAAGTAGGCCAAAACTCTTGACCACTAACCCCCTATAGCTCACAAACCATTATTGAAATTGGGCTAATATTTATACCAATTGGGAAGGGTCCGCCAGAAAACAGGTTTGGAAGTTTGCAGCCCATTTACTCAAGCCCTTTTTTAGTTACAAAGGTTAGGGTTCATGATCTCTGGCCTACCTATTTGGAACATGAAATTATACAGTAGTCATTTGCTCTTTAACGCTCAACTAGTTTACCAAAATATATCGTCAATGGAAGGAAGGAGGAGGAAAGAAGAGGAGAGGAAGGAAGAGGAGAGAAGATGAGGGAATGGAGGGGAGAGGAAAGAAGAGGAGGGGAAAGGAAAGGAGAGGAGAGAAGAAGAGAGGAGAAAAATGAAAAGACAGGAGATGAAGGAAGAGCCGAGACAAGAAGAGTGAGAAGAGAGGAGAGATGTGAGTAGTAAAAATACATAAAGATAACAAGAAAACGATCACTTCGTACTCAGACCCAATCCTGTCCACCTCCCTCACAATTACACATCCAACAACTCTCAACACACTTACACAATCAAACCTTTTGTAATAAGGTTGACACATCCCTTCACCATAAAACATGTATTAATACTCTCGGGTCCGACGTCTTGGGGATTATTGTGATATTTTGTTTCATTATTATTGAGGATTTTGCTTGTTTTTACCATTTTCCAGCAATGTATTTTACTTCGTCCCCTAGGATAACAAAAGGGCTGCCCAGATTTCCTTCAAACTAAATAATGCCCATCCAGACCCCCCTGCAAGCTAAATTAGTACATTTGTACATTGCAGGCTCCATAGTGCTCACCCAGAACAACAAAAAATCGACACTTAATAGGGTGAAGCGTCTTAGTATCGCCAAATTAAAACGTTTTAAAATATCCAAACCAATGAAGCGAAACAGAGGAGGTCCAACAAGACCCCCCGCGGAAAAAATAGGGTTAAACATTTAGATAATCACAATGTTCTTATAATTTACATAAACAAATCTAGAGATGTTCGTCATTTCATTCATTGAAATATATAGTTATAGTCATGTCTTCAAGGAGGGAGGAGGAAATGATAATGTGGGCATGAATAGGAAAATTAAAGTGCAAGTAATAAAGGTATATTGATAGTATTGAACCTATCTAGTATAAGGATAGAGAGGTAAACCACTGTGAATAAAACCAAATATTTTGTATGCCATAATCATACCTATACTGTATATGATAAGTTAGGTCAAGTTAGGTTAATTAAGGTAGGATAGATTATAACAGAGATATTATTATATTCTGTAGTTGGTAAATGGTGTAGTTGGTAAATGGTGTATTATATCTCTAAAAGGAGTTATGTCCTAGTAAAATGAACGTAAAATGCAAACGAATCACACCAAAAAACACAGGAGAGCACAAGTGTGATGTCAAATTCCATGGGGGTCCGAAACGATATATTCACCCTGTTTATATTTTACTTTTGTTCTTTCTTTCTTTTAAATTTGCTCGCGTGGATTTACCTTTACCCCCCCCCCCCCCCCTCTCTTACCCCTACCCCCCCCCCTCTCTCACCATACCCCCCCCCTCTCTCACCCATACCCCCCCCCCCCCCCCCCCCCCCCCCTCCGTGTCACACCATACCCCCTTCTCATTTCTCCAGCTCCCCCTCTCACCCCATACCCCCTCTCACCCTCCTTATATCCTCTGCTCGCCCTCAACCGCCCCCTCTCACCCCATACCCCCTCCTTATTTCCCCTGCTCACCCTCACCCCCCTCTCTTAACCCATACCCCCTACAGTTTCCCCCACTCACCTTCACCTATACCCGCCCCCCCCCCCCCCCCCCCTCCTCCTCTTCACCACACTAATATCAAAACTCATTACCGCCCTAAATAACACTAATTCCCAACCCATATGAAAATTGCCGACCCAACTACATTAACGCTGATAAAATAGTTTAAAGGGCTAAAATATATGTAAATCCACTCCCCAAATGACTCTACGCTGACATTTGGGATTTGTTATGTGTTATTATGTGTAATTTGTTTGCAATAGGAATAAATTGTATATGTGTGTATATTATATAATAAGGTATATGGCTGTGGATGTGACTGTGTACGGTTGCTGTGGACATGGTCCTTATTGTTCCAGGGTTCAATCTCAGGTGGGTTCGCTATCGCTTGCAAGGAAAAAATCGACACCTAAACGGCACGAAATGTCTTAATATTGACAAAGTAATAGGGCGAAAGGTCTCAAAATCGCCAAACTAGTGAACGAACGTCTTAAAATCGCAAAACTAATGGGTCGAAACATGAGGGAGAAGGGGGTCCAGAAAAAGCGAATACCTCCTCCTTAAATTAACATCCTATATACTGAATGCATTTAACAGTTCTTAATGTCCACCATTGTATAGTATTTCACCAGTTTCATTCTCATATAATATTTGTTTTACCTCATAAAAAGGTAAATATTCAAGGTTTGTGAATAATATATAGAAATCTTATCATATTCTGGTCCAATTTTCAAACTGTATTTTTCACTGTAGGAATATAACATTGTTCATGTGTCCTCACACTTTTCTAGAAGCCGTTTCGTTATTCATGGTATACTAATTAATTTTCCAAGTCTGCATTCGATTAAATATACTTTCTTTTTATATTTACTTTTTATGATATTTGTTTTCTGAATGTTAATACGGTATGCTACGATTCATGAAAAAAACTATCGTAACTTGATGATTAAATCTTACTGCAATAAACATAATACTTTATTTCCTATGCATTAAATAATTATATAAAATATAAAACCATTTCCATTAGCAAACAATAGATCATTCTATTTTTTCTAACCTTTTTAGGCCATATTTCGCGAGAAATAACAAAAAACAAATATTAGTCAACTTCCTGTTTAAACATAATATATCAAGTAGGCATATACCATTTTACCAGTCACAAATAATATTTGTTCTTGATAATTTAACAATATTATATATAATCAACCTTCACTTAAATGTACTTGCTCCTCTCACATTTTAAATGACACATATGGTTTTTATATGTTTATGTACGGTATTTACATATAATAATTTACACTATCTTTATTCAGTATATATAATACCTCTCTTCTTATACTTGTTTCTCACATTATCATATTATCACTGGAACTCAAGCATAAATATTGTTTTGCTCACTTCTCAGATCGACATCAGCTATACCATAGCCTGCTCCTGCACTCTCTCTCTCTCTCTCTCTATCTATCTATCTATCTATATCGTACACCCCCAACGACACGACATACCCGACACGAGCCAAAGCAACCCAACGCCAGACACAAAAAAAAAACACACAAAAAAAAACCCACAACTAACGTTTCAGTAACCCCACAAAATACCCAACACGAGCCAAAGCAACGTAACGCCAATGTAAACCCCCCGCAGCGAACGTTGCAGCGAACGTTCCAGCAACCCCTCGACATACCTAACATGAGCCAAAGCAATCCAAGGCAAATCGAAGGCGCCCCGAAGTCAAACGCGCACGGATTCGACAATGAAGTATATAACCGGGAAAGCACTCCAGAACGTGAATAATATATATGGGGGACAAGGCGAGAGTGCAACCCGGAATTATTGAGAGGTCTTCGGAAGGGGGGGCGGAGGGGGCGCGAGGAAGTGGGGGCGGGATAAAAAATGCAAGGTCTCTTAATGCGCGCGTCTTACTACGTTCGTGAAAGAAGCATGAGGGGGGCTGAAGTGTATTTGTGAAAAATTACGGGCAAGGAAAACAAAAAAAAAATAATTACGATATTTTCATCGGGCAATTTTTGATTTCTATGTTTTCTTTAACATTGTGATATATTATGTTATGTTACTCAGTTACTTGTTCGTCAAGGGGAATCCACGCAATGCGAGCTAAGCTCATTATTATCGCGCCTCCTTAACTGGGAATGTATTGCGTGAAATGCATGTTAAGTGTTTTATGTACTGTTGGAATGGCTGTGGATGTGTGTGTAGTCTGTATTTAGCCAATTGGCGACAACGGAAACGAAGGCTTAGGGTGGATCTGTATGGTACCATTCTCACTATAGACGGTACCGTCTCGCCCGAAGGTTTAGGTAGCCATCAGCTTAGGTGAACCATATTTTTTTTTTTTTTTTTTTTTTTTTTTTAAGAGACAATGAACGGAGGAAGGAAAAACACAGATAAAACAAAAAGGTCCATGTGCCTAAAGGCATCCTCCATTCATAAAATGTTTGTAACAACTGGATTTAAACATTTGTAGATTGTAAGTTTGTGGAAAGCAATTCGAGGGAAGTGAATTCCAAAGAGTAGTAGCTCTGGGGATAAATGAATTCTGATAAGCAGAAGTTCTGCATTGTGGAGGAGAAAGTGTAAATTCATGGGCGCTCTCAGCTGCCCTAGTTCTACGGGGAAAGATGTGGAGAGGCGGCACAATTGAAGCAAGTTCCTCGGAACAATTGCTGTGAAAATATCTGTAGAATAATGCAAGGGATGCAACGTTTCTTCGTATGGATAATGTAGGAAGGTCCTGTGTGATTGCAGGGTTATTGATTAATCTAATAGCTTTATTTTGAATTTGTCCAACTGCCTCAATGCAACCACTCCACTTCCACCCCACAGAGGTGAACAGTAATCCATCTGAGAACGCACATGACTTTTATATATCACGGCCAACTGCTCGTCAGTGAAGAATTCTCGAACTCTGTACAGGAGTCCCAGTTTTTTTAGAGGCATTCTTAGCAATGCTTCTAACATAATGTGTCCAGCTCAAGTTAGTAGTTAATGTTACACCGAGAATGTCAATACTAGGGGAAGTGGGAATATTTACATCATTAAAAAATATATGGGAGTCAGTGAGATTCTGTCGGTTAGAAAATTGAATGTACTTGGTTTTATGTGCATTAAAGGAAACTAGATTCTTTTGTCCCCATCCATTAATTCTAGAAAGGTCCTGGTTCAGAGAAATTGCAGTGTTTATTTTTGAATTTATAAGATCGGGTTGGGTGAAAGAATTGGTAAATGTGAAGGAACTGTGGAGTGTTGAGTCATCTACGTAGGAATGTATTGGATTATGAGTGGTAGATATGAGATCATTGATATGAATGAGGAACAGAATTGGGGCCAAAACTGATCCCTGGGGAACACCAGCATTTATTGAGTGAAATTGAGAATAAAGGCCATCTACCATTACACGTATTTTTCTGTTATGAAGATAAGAAGAAATTAGTGGAACTAATGATGCAAGGCCGTAGTGTGACATCTTCGACAATAAGGATTGATGCCAGACTCTATCAAATGCCTTTGATATATCCAGTGCTATTGTATGTGTTTCACCATGTTGGTCTGTAGCTTGGTTGATTTGATGCGTAAGAAGGCATAGCATGTCTGCAGTTGATCGACATCGTCTAAAACCATATTGCCTATCACTGATTAATTTATTATTCTCAAGATGCTTAATTATGTGATTATTTAATATGATTTCAAAGACTTTACCAAGAGTGGAAGTTATAGCTATTGGTCTGTAGTTTGATGGATCTGAAGAGGCACCTTTTTTAGGAACTGGATGGATGTTTGCTTCTTTCCAGGGTACTGGGAAGCATGAGGTATGAGTACACAGACGGAAAAATTTTGCCAATACAGGAGCGAGCACCAAGGAGCAATTCTTAAGTACTATTGGAGGAATTTCATCTGGACCAGGAGCCTTATCTACCGAGAGATTCTGCAAAATAGTTTTGACATGTCTGGTGTGGATCTTAAGTGAGGGAATTTCAGGCGAATTAAAATTAAGTACAGGGACATCTTGATTTATTTCATCTAAGGTTGAGTTGGTGGAGAAAATATCCGCAAGAAGGTTAGCTTTTCCTCGTGGGTCACTTACAAGATTGCCAGTCGGAGATTTTAATGGTGGAATGGATGAAGCAGTAGTGAAGTTGGATTTAAATGAGTTAAGAGTAGACCAAAATATTTTGTTATCATTTGGATTATTTAGAAGTTTATTTGCCTGCTTGTGGAGAAAGTTTGATTTAGTTAGGTTTAATACAGTTTTGGCATGATTTCTGATGTTTCTAAACTAATTAAAGGCTTCATGTGTTTTTGATCTTGTGTATGCATTGTAGGCTATTGCTTTTTGTTCAGTTACTCTAGCACAATTATGGTCAAACCATTTAGGTGAATTAGATCTTTTACTGTACTTTTGATGAGGAATAAAAGTTTCCATTCCAATTTTTACAAAATCTTGTATGTGGCTCAAGGTGGAGTGTGCATCATTAGAAAAGAAAGAGGTCCAGGGAATATCAATAAAGAAACCTTGAAGACCCTCCCAGTCTGCCCTATCGTAATGCCATTTAGTCACCAAAACAGGTTCAGAGTGGGAAGGTGTGGTAGGTGATAGACAGGTGGCCTGTATCAGACAGTGATCAGAAGATCCAAGCGGGGACCTCACTGTAACATCATAATTTTCTGAATTGGTTGTTAAAAATAAGTCCAGTAGGTGGGAATTATGATTAGGATTATCTGGTACACGGGTGGGTTGGTTGACTAGTTGAGTGAGATTAAATGAGTCTGCAAATAGCTCACATTCAAGACCAGCATCATCAGTCCTGGCTGAATGAGTGAGCCATTCAACATTATGGACATTAAAATCACCCAACACAGTGATTTCAGAAGAAGCATTTAAGTTGAGGACACTGAGTTGTGAGGACAGAGAATCAAAAAGACTTTGCTCTGGAGGAGTATTTGGGGAACGGTAGATGCAACATATGTATTTAAATTTACCAGCAGAAATTAATTTGTATATAGAATAATCAAAATAGGGACAATTGAAACTAGTAACCTCCTCCAGGGCAATTTCAGATTTTGCGAAGCAACATACACCTCCTTTAGGTCTGAAATTTTGGAGCAGTTGATAACCTGGAAAATTAAATCTAGACGTGTCAGATGTGGATGTTACTTGAGTCTCTGTCAAAAAAGGAGAGTAGGGGATTCTGCTTGAAGAAATTGGTGTACAGAATTGATGTTAGAGTGAAGTCCCCTTATATTACTAAAGAAAAAGCTGCACCGACGAGCAGCTTTGGGACGTTGCAATGCTCTTGACACAGTCGCATGATGACGACCGGGAGGGCCCTGTGTCAATGACCCAACCCTGCCGGGGGTGGATATCCGAGGGACCACCAGGTTTGCTCTTAACAATTGTACTGCCATGTTTATTGGGTAAGGTGTATGGTGTTACATGTATGATATGTAGTGGGAAGAGTAGTGTTTTATGGATAGAGGATAGCAATGTAGGGCAATGTCGTGAAGTTGGATGTGTATGTTATATAAAGAGGGTTTTCCTGATACCCCTGATGTGTGAGGCAGAAAGATATGTATCCAGCTACCAAGGCCTGGGAGAGAAAATGGAATTCAGGCTATTCCCTGAGTCTCCCGAAACCTTGGCGGTAGTACTTCCCTGGGCGGGGCTGCCTACCCCTACTACCTACAATGATATGATATGATACCCATCTCGCCTTGTACCATTTTTGCCAACCCCAGATGGGACGTCACAACGTCGTCCACTTATTCCAGGTACCTATTTACAGCTAGGTGAACTGAGGCTAACACATGAAAGGAGACAAGCCCAATTTGTCTCCGCCCGGCCGGGGGATTGAACCCCCGACCCCTCGTGTGTGAGACGAGAGCTCTACCTACTAGGCTACGGGCTGTGTGTGTGTATGTGTGTGTGTGTGTGTGTGTGTGTGATCATAGTATGGAGTTGTTACTATAATAGTTCACACAAACACACACACACACACACACACACACACACACACACACACACACACACACACTCATACAAAACTATTTATTTTTTCTTTCCGAGTAATTAATTTTAACAATATTTCTCAACTGCTATGTGATACTCAATGGAAATATTTAATTATTCATACAACATTTATCAGTGTTCAGAACTATAGCAATATAACCGTATCGAGACACCATGATGCATTATTTCAAGTAAGTTTAGCTATTAGTAGACTATTTTACTAAAAACATTTAAAGTCTATGGGAGTCAAAAAGGCTAAATGGGAGTTTTTACCTCTTTGATCTTAATGCTGGGGTCACACATTCCCGTATATCGCTCCCAACAGCTCCCGTCAGGCGTAATCGCCAATTTTGTGTTCTGACGGGCATAGTCCGGCCGTGTACGCCCGTATAGAGCACGACTATTGCACTTCCCGACAGACTTACCGTGATGGGGCCAGTGTTACGTCAGACGTAATGTAGTCGTATGGAACTACGTACATGCTTGCGACTTGAGTAAGCATGTTCCCGTTAGTCCGCCTGGGCTGCCCGATTTGCGGGAACACAGGCCACGCCCATGGCCACGCCCCCACAAGACCTGTGTAGCTGAGGCCGTACGTCTTGGGAGTGTTTAGGACTTACGTGGACCGTTTCCGGACAAGCGTAGGCACACCCAGTCTGTCCAAACACAGACAAAGACAGTCTTTGTCAACCACGTAGGTCTGGGTTGGAATCTGGGAACTACAAAAGGGCAGGGCTGGCCACAACTTTCCCATTCCCACTCCTGACTCGGCACCATGAAGAACATCGCGGAATACATCCTGGAGGAGTTCAAGATGGTGAAATCCCTAATCAAACCGGAGAACAGGCATAACACTCGGCTCATGAAATGGATCATTTCCTACATAGAAATGTTAGAACTGCTTGCAATAGCAAACTACATCCATCAAGATGAACAAGAGAAGAAGGAAAGGAGCAAGAGGACAGTGTGGGTGTGGCCATATCTACAACAAAGGCCTGAACATGGCCATTATGAGAAGCTGATGCAAGAGTTGGCCACAGAATGTCCACAACTATACAAAAACTTCACCCGGGTAGACAAACAACTATTTGATGGCCCCAGCACCACTCTTCACCTTGCTGAGCCGGCCGAACCTGGAGCGGAGAGATCCCCACCACGCTAAGTCGAAGGCGGTCATTGGTGGGTCCATGGTCGCAGCCTTCTCCGCCCATACAGCCTCAATATGCTCCTTGTTCTTGTGCCTGGGGTCACCCTTGTCGTAAATAAAAGGCGCATCCAGTTCAATCCAATCTGCCAGCATACGCTCAGTCTCCTCCGTCAGTAATATGTTGGTCTTCTTCCGGCGCCGTTTCTTTGGTGGGGCCTGTACGCTGTTGGAAGGTGCAGGTTCTTCTTCTTCTTCCTCCTCGTCTTCCTCACTCTCATCCTCGGGAACCTCTTCGACATTGTCGAGCTCTCCACTATCGGGGCCGAGGTCGATAATAACTTCATCTTCATCAGGCGTCGAGAGGGCAGGCGGTGAGGTGGCAGAGTTGGAGGGGCCAGGCTGAGAGGGGTCAAAAAGTGAGGTGGCAGGCGGAGAGGTGGCAGGCGTTGAGGGGTGAGGCGGTGAGGTGGCAGACGTCGAGGTGGCAGGCGGTGAGGTGGCAGACATCGAGGTGGCAGACGTCGAGGTGGCAGGCGGAGAGGTGGCAGGTGTCGAGGTGGCAGGGGAAGCCTTCCTGGCCTTCTTCACGCCTTTCTTATGCATGGTACAGGGCAGGGCAGGGCAGGGCAGCGTGCAGAGGGTGGCTGGAGGTACAGGGCAGGGTGCAGAGGGAGGCAGGGTGGCAGGGTTGGCTTGTTGGTTGCTGCTCCGGTGTGGTGAGAGGTGTGACTGGAGTGTCCCCCGCTGGTCCTTATATACCCCCCCCCGTACAACGTTGTCACGTTTTCCCGCCAACCCGCAGTGCGGCGGGGCTGCCAGATGCGCCCGGACTAACGTAAACTTTCCCGGAATATTTTACGATTGACGGGAGCAGCTTACGTCTCACCGGGCGAGCGGCTACGTCTGACGGGGCTGCTCCTGTCAGACGTAGCCGCTCGCCCGGTCAGACGTAAGATTTCCCGACTTTTGACATACGGGAGCGCGTGAGCCGACTGTGATTTCAAATTCAAAACATACCGGGCGGCCTTGGCCGCACCCACCACCTCCCCGACCAGCGTGGCTACTCCCGTCATGCGTACCAACCCCCACGACTATACACAATTTCATTTACGTTTTGCGTACTATGCCCTTACGTTTTACGTAATCGGTTGCCAACTACCTATAAACCTTCGTACGGGAGCATTCGGGAGCATATACGGGAATGTGTGACCCCAGCATAAGATATCCTTCTTAAGCTGAGAAAAGTCGCTAAATTTTAACCCGAGTAATATGAAACTAATGCCCCGGTAGTGAATACAGTAGTTGTGAACTCACCATGGTAGGTATCAATATTTGAGTCATTTGGTTAAGGGAAGATGGGTCGTTTTTTTGGTTCCCCTTCTTTCTCATGTTTAGCCCCATTAATTTTCAAATTTTAAGACGTTCGGCCCATTCATTTGGCGATTTTAAGACCTTTCGCTTAATTTCCTTTTTCGTGCCATCTAGGTGTCGATTTGTCCTGGTGAGCGATAGCGAGCCTGTAATTTAAGATGAACCGGCCTTCGGCTGGGACATATTCTACCGAAAAATGTACAAATTTATCTTGAAGAAGGGTCTTGGGGATGTTTTTTAAGCTTGATGGAGGTCTAGGGAGCAAACTAAAAAAAAATAAAAAATAAACATAAATGATCAAATAAATGCGTTCATCCCCCTTTAAAAGCGCAAATGAATAACATTTAGAATTGTTCCTATACTTCCAAAGGCATTATTCATGACAAAGGCTAAACATTTGTAGTCACTCGTACGGATGTTGATAGTTCTCACGGAGTTTGATTTTAGTTTTAACTTTTCAGAATTATGCTTGAAAGAAAACATAAGTAATGTTTTGCGTTTGTTGACTTTTTTTCTCAGCGGATGGTACTTCTATTACAATATTCAATATACATAATCAATCCAGAAAACAAAGTCATATCAAAGTTATTACAGGACTTAATTCAAAAAATAGCATTCAATTATTTTACTTATACATCACGCTATCAATTATTATGTTCCTTCCAACAACCAACTATACTCCTAAAATCGATTAATGAAATTTTACAAACACATGTGGCATGTAAGCATTATATGAATAGGGAATGGAATATTTCAACTTAGCTAAAACAAAATATAATAATAATACAGATCATGTACAGTTAACTCATGATAGGCTATGCTTTAAGGGGAGGTTTCTAGTTTGTTTCCTACTCCTCCAGCAATCTTAAAGGTGGGGGCTCGTGGGTTGAGGTAAACATGGAAAAATAATCGCCAACCTGCATATAATTATCTTGTAAAATGCAATGTCACTGAAATCATTATTAACAATGGTATAAAGGATTTTGCGGATCGTCTATACTGGGCCTGTGACGTCATAGTGACGTCACACCAGTATCCTTATCCTAGACTGGATGGTGGAATTACACTCTTGTGACGTCACAGGCCCGGTATATACGATCCACAAAATCCTTTATACCATTGTTAATAATTATTTCAGTGCCATTGCATTTTGCAAGATAATTATGTACAGCTTGGCGATTATCATGCCGTGTTTATCTCAACCCATGAGCCCCCACTTTTAAAATTTCACTCCCTTGACCCCCTTTTAAGATAAATTTGTAAATTTTTCGGTAGAAAAATGTCCCGGCCGAAGGCCGATTACCCTTAAATTACAGGCTCGCTATCGCTCGCCAGGATAAAATCGACACCTAAATGGAACGAAAGGTCTTAAAATTGACAGAATGGGGCGGAAATTCTTAAAAATCACCAAACTAATGGGGCAAACGTCTTACAATCTCAAAAGCAATGGGGCTAGACATGAGGGAGAAAGGGGTCAAGAAAAAAGTCCCTCAAGTGGAAATCTCCCGTTAAGGTGAACTGCGAGATCAGATAAAACTTAGCACCTGACTCAAAATAGGCAATATTCTAAAATAGCAGCCTGCCATTTTGTCTCTTCATACATATAGAGAACAAAAGGTAAATCATGATCGAATCTAATATATGTTAGTTATAAAAACAACGGAATGTGCCTGAGTATATAGATACTGTAGATAGATAATTAGAATCTAGATAAACCTAGAAATGGTGACCTTTAGCCTCTTGGAACTCGGTGAGGGTTAGAGCAAACGGGCTGGAAATTTCAATGTACAATATACTTACTGGTTGACTCTTCCTAACTAATAAAGATATCAGTTCGTTTGCTCAAGTCATTTCTGAGTTTTGAGAGGTTGGGGTCGGGATATCTAAACTCGTCATACTAAACAAACTATGGATAAGTTATATTTATTCCATCAAGACCTTTACATACAACTACCGCACATCATGCTGCCCAGGCGCCACCCTCTGTGGATCCCCGACAAACTGAACTGAACTGAACTGAACCAAAAATAAATATAAAAAACTAACCTGAGCCTATCACCAGCTCGAAAGCAAATTTAAATATGAAAATCAGCTTACCAAACGCACATAGCAGCCTCGATGAATAATTAAACCTGGCCCTGGAAAAAAAAAAAGACTGCCGCCAAAGCTGCAGTGAATAATTATGGAATGAAGGAACAAAGTGAACGAGTGAATAATGAATGAACGTAAATAATGAATGAACGTAAATCAGCGGAGCAGTGAGGGACTTAAAGCGGAGTCACACGAGCAGGTTTTCCGGAATTTTGTTATTGGCAACTCTTTCGGGCAAGTTTTCGGTCCTCTTTACTTCTGCCAACGAAGTTGGGCGGAGGCTCTTTTTTCGCTCCCGTTTGTTTGTTTGGTTGTCTGCCTGTAAACAAGATGTATCACAAACTTATCATCCGATTGTTCACGAAATTTGGTGGGGAGAAAGAATGTGCGGCAAGGAAGATGTGATTCAATTTAGGAAGCGATTCGGATTATAGAGTATGTCTTACCAGTGTCATTGTTGTGCATCTAAGTATATTTTGTGACAATACCAGCGTAGGCGGAGGTATGTGCTCTAGCAAGTGCCCCTCTAGTTTGATTTGAAATTAGCAATTATTCTGAGGGTAAATAACTTTAGGTGGATGCATGTTCATCCAACTTTTATTCGGAATATGGCAGGCCATGTTTTGAGGACACAAAGGAATATCTTATGTGGTATCTCCTACCGTAAATATCCGATGACCAAACTTTGTTCAATTCAGAATTTTTGATATGTTATGCACTGGTAACGAAATATAGACTGAAGAAAGAATAATTTAGGTGACAGAATTCTTGCAAAGACTTTAAATCATAAGTTGCCAAACCAGAATTGTCGATAAAGGTTGATGGAATAAGCGCTCGTGTGATACCGGCTGAACTCCGTTAGTTATGCTACCCGGAAAACACGATACATAATGAACTACTATGGAAGTGCTAGATGATCAAAGTTAACATTTAAAATGCAGATTCAGGTATTAAATATGTTTACAGTATTATAAAACGAGAGAAAATACGCTTATTGTTGAACGAGGTTAAATGTAATAATATTATATTATTAATATTATGTTCCTTAGCATTTTGATATATACGACGACGTTGAAATTACGGCCTAAGTCTGTTGAGCTAGAACTGTACAAACTTATTAGTGTATTGTACAGTACATGCTATACAGTATATGTGTGATGATTACTGTACAAACTTGTTAGTGTATTGTACAGTACATGCTATACAGTATATGTGTGATGATTACTGTACAAACTTATTAGTGTATTGTACAGTACATGCTATACAGTATTGTACAGTACATGCTATACAGTATTGTACAGTACATGCTATACAGTATATGTTTGATGATTACTGTACAAACTTATTAGTGTATTGTACAGTACATGCTATACAGTATTGTACAGTACATGCTATACAGTATTGTACAGTACATGCTATACAGTATATGTTTGATGATTACTGTACAAACTTATTAGTGTATTGTACAGTACATGCTATACAGTATATGTTTGATGATTACTGTACAAACTTATTAGTGTATTGTACAGTACATGCTATACAGTATTGTACAGTACATGCTATACAGTATTGTACAGTACATGCTATACAGTATATGTTTGATGATTACAAACTTATTAGTGTATTGTACGTACATGCTATACAGTATTGTACAGTACATGCTATACAGTATTGTACAGTACATGCTATACAGTATATGTTTGATGATTACTGTACAAACTTATTAGTGTATTGTACAGTACATGCTATACAGTATATGTTTGATGATTACTGTACAAACTTATTAGTGTATTGTACAGTACATGCTATACAGTATATGTTTGATGATTACTGTACAAACTTATTAGTGTATTGTACAGTACATGCTATACAGTATTGTACAGTACATGCTATACAGTATATGTTTGATGATTACTGTACAAACTTATTAGTGTATTGTACAGTACATGCTATACAGTATTGTACAGTACATGCTATACAGTATTGTACAGTACATGCTATACAGTATATGTTTGATGATTACTGTACAAACTTGTTAGTGTATTGTACAGTACATGCTATACAGTATTGTACAGTACATGCTATACAGTATATGTTTGATGATTACTGTACAAACTTGTTAGTGTATTGTACAGTACATGCTATACAGTATTGTACAGTACATGCTATACAGTATATGTTTGATGATTACTTACTAAAAAATACATACGAACTATATGGGGTCATTTGCATGATACTGACTTGATAGGAAAATGTCAGAAAATAGGAATTAGTTTAGATTTAATATTATTATCTGATATATACAATATGTTTGATGACTATTGTGTTGTAGAACGAGGTATTAACAAACGTACGATAAAACCAGGTAAAACATGTTTATTGTTGAACAAGGTATTAATCATATTTATCATAGAACTAATTACATATGTTTATTGTAAAGCTTATGATTAAAGAAGTTAACATGTTCTACTATAAGCCTAAGTAAGGAAGTTGTTCAAATTACTTAGTTAAGTAAATGTTTCTTGAATAAATGATACAAAATTAGATTATTATATAGAAATCACAGGTTAAGCATAGAACTAAATAAATAGAAGTACTGTATAGAAAAAGACATGAATTATTATAGAATTACTAGATACTAGTAATTATAGAACAAGGTAAGATAGAGGTTCGTAAAATAAAAATAATGGTAAACATGTATTATGAAAACAAATACATCCTATGGTCTATCAGTAACAATAGCATACGAAATACATCCTATGGTCTATCAGTAACAATAGCATACGAAATACATCCTATGGTCTATCAGTAACAATAGCATACGAAATTTATGTTTGCTACCTTGAAATTTTACAGAAAGGCCTCTCTCTCAGTATCTCCCCCCCCTCTCTCTCTCTCTCTCTCTCTCTCTCTCTCTCTCTCTCTCTCTCTCTCTCTCTCTCTCTCTCTCTCTCACTATTAATTTATTTATCTGCATATATTATTGTTGTGCCGGGTACTGATCGTTTAGTTCCCTTGATACAGTCCGTAAAACAATCCAATTCTGGTTTGATGGACTTAAATATACTTGACAGGAACGTCCCGAGTAGGTTCTATAAGCAGTAAAAATTGTATTCAAAGGTTCAATAACAACACAAGGAAGAACACATATAAATATTTTATTGAATAAGCATGAGATTTGGTTGAGAGTAATAATCATAAAGGAAAATCCCACAATAATAGCAAATATATACAGTATATTGTCCTTATTTCAGAACAATGTTACTGATACCAGAAAAACTCAATCGTGAGAGTCTAGTATTAAATCAGATCATGTGGAAAAACATACCGGTACATAGAGGCATAATGTACAAGAATCAAGTTTAACCTTCAATGCAATAATAAATGAGAGTCAAATATCTTCCGCTTTCAAAGAGACTTCAATGCCCTAGATAATGATCCTAGGGTGACTATGAGAAGAGTTGAGGTTATAAAGATACTGTCACAGGAGGCAAGGTGAGTCACGCGTGGGGCTCAGCTGACCCTTTTAAAACTGACCGCGTGAGCTTGCCCTCTGGTCAGGTCACTGGGAAGGTCACCAGGTGAACTGAGGTGGTAAATAATACTTTTTTCTAGTTAATGCAACTATGAACTTAGCTGCAGTGCGATGTTAATTTACTTTACAGGAAAAGGCTGAGATTATTATTTATAGTAATTGAGAAGTATCAAAATCGCCCTCAAGGAAGTTATATCTTATTACGGAATTATATTACTTGAACATATGCTACGATAACGAACCGAACTTAGGAATTCGTGTTTCTATATTTTTCTTAGGTAAAGCAAAGTAATAACGTGAATTTAACAAGGGTGAAAAGGTAGTTTAATAGGTCTACTGGTTGGTATTAATTAGGTCAAGATGTAATCTTCAATATTCGTAATTAAAGCAACACATGAAGATAAGCAAAAATAACTAACTCAGTTCCAAAAGACTCAGACTTGAATGAACACTAGAATTTAATCTCAAAACGCGAGAACTGAGTGATTAACAAATATCGATCGGTAGATCGTACTTAGTAATTAAATTGGCGCTAATGACGAAGTTTAGCTCATTGATATTTAACGCAACATCAGATTCGCTTCTGAACGAGTTAACAGGGCGAGGAAAATAAAATGTACAGGCACAATTAGTACATGGACGTAGGCGACGAAGTCCTACTCATTGATACTTAAAACAGGCAGTACCAAGCTCGGGCCTGAACGGGTTAACAGGGCGAGGTGAATAAAATACACAGATACAATTAGTGTATGGTGGATGAAAGTGACACGAAACACGGAGGAAAGAATTCCTAAACACGGTATTCAAAATATCACAACATCAAGATTTACAAGAACATAAAAGCACGTCTATAAGATATATTTCATATGCGATTACTGAATAGATTTTAGGAATTACACTGAGCAATCATTGGAAAATTGGGCGTAGGTTCTAGGTAAATAGTGATTATATAAATGATTTGATCACGGAATATATTGAGACTTCAACTCGCAAGAAATAAATCAACATACACGTAGTCAGTAAATCTGTGAGTGTGGGGGCCTGAATATACAGTATGTTAATGACACTGATATGTAACGTATGTGTAAGTTATAAATTAAATAAGGTCTTGAACAAGGGTCAAGGAATTAAAGCAAGATTAACACTGAATAACGCAGGTTCAGAAGGATGCAACTTATTACGCAAGTACAGGATCTTGGGCACAGATCACAAGTAAATCAGGGCACGACACGGTTCACATATTTACATAATCAATACCGGTACCTCACAACAATAACCAACAGAGAAAGACACAGAAACACTTAAGTATTTGGGACGGCAGGGGGGAGAGAGTGCTGGTCTGGCCGGCGTAGAGGGTAGTAGCCAATCTTGCACAGCTGGTTACCTCCTCGAGCAGGGGTCCTCGATCTAGGCCCGGTTACGTAATTCGAGCAGGGGTCCTAGGTCCAGGCCTACGTCCATAGCTCGAGCAGGGGTCCTCGGTTCAGGGCGCCAGGCAACAGACAGGTGGCCCTTCTGGTCATCCGGAAGGGGGCCAACGTCCAGGGGGCACTCTCGAGGGCATGGGGGGAGGGGGGCACCGTAGCAACACTGACCTTAACTAGGCCGTCCCAGAGAGGTAATGCCTAGTCAGTAAGTGAGGGGGGGAGGGCACCGTAGCAACTCTGACCTTAACTAGGCCGTCCCAGAGAGGTAATGTCTAGTCAGTAAGTGAGGTGGTGTGTACTTTCCTCATGTTTTTCTGAGGTCCTATGCAAATATTTTCTTGCTTCAGGTGTCAATGAACTCGAGGGAAAGAGGGTATAGAGGAAAGAGGAAATATGGTTGTTGTGAGGTACATCTACATTCTAGCCTTGAAACTCAGGTATTATCATATGGGCCTGGTTCCAAGGTAATATTACAATATTTAATGGGGCAGCTGGAAGGTTCAGGGCTGCTATGAAAAATAGGAAACACTTAAAGCTAAAATTGGAGCAGCTGTCTTGCAGGTCTCCTAATTATACTCAGACATACACATAGGGGATTGTAGTTGTATCCTCGGGGGCCTGGAGTAGTCAGGCGTCATCAGGTCCATTTGTTCCTGCAATATCCGGGGTGCTGGTGAGTAGATTGCATAAGGGAGTGCTCATTATATTCCCAATCTGGCGGAACAATACAGGGAGCGTCACTTCTGGTGGAGGCTACGTAAAAGGAGGGTTCTAATTGGTGGTTCCAGGGCGGTTGTGGTTGGCTGAGGATGGTGGCTCGTGACTGGCTGAGAGAGTCCTCGATTTTCTTAGATGGCTGTGGGTGTGAAAGAGAACTGTGGAATGGGCGGCTGGGCATGGTCAACTCAGGTAGATTCCGGCAGACTCGTAGGGGGGACTCAGGTAAACGTCCTCGTCGTCTGTCCTGGGGTTTTGAGGTTGCCTGAGTGGTTATGCTGGCCACTCGGTGTATCGTTGGTTGGGGGCCCGTCATCTCAATTATTTTTGTTGTATTCGATTTTATCTACGTGATTTCCAATATACCTATTTATTTGCCCATTGCATAACAATCTTCAAATAATCTCTCCATTTTCTTTCTGCCTGTCTATCTATCCATCTATCTATCTATCCATCCATAGTTCCGCCTACGCTAACTGGTTCTTTACCATTAACCCTCTCCGACATATGACGCGAGTTCGAGCCTATTAGGGATACTTTAAAGACTTTGTTACCATCAGGGGTATTTAGAAACCTTTAGTTTAGTTACTTCAACCTCTGCAGTTGTCTTTGAGTTAGCTGTGGGCAGAAAACTAATTTGGGAGAGGTAATTATAAGAGTGAGAGAACTCTATTTCTTATTGCTAATCTGGCAACCTCGGCGTCATATGTGCGTGAAAGGGTTAATATCATAGGGATGATTTTGTTCTGGATCTGGGTTCCAGGATATGATCCAGATCGCCTCCTAAATTGAATCACTTCTTCCTCGGCGCATATCCTATCTGCCTACCAAATTTCGTGAAAATCTCCGGATCACCTAAATTGAAGAACCTCTTCCGTGGCCCATATCCTATCTGCCAACCAAATTTCGTGAAATTTCAGTTAATAAATTTGTGATATATCTTGTTTACAGACAGACAAGAAAACGGAGGCGAAAACATAACTTCCGTTCTACTTCGTTGGCAAAGGAAATTAATATACCAATCCACACACACATATATATATATATATATATATTATCTATTCATTCATTGTAAATTCCAACCTATATTATACCAACTAACATCAACCGCCTCTTTGTTTGTTCTTAGGGTGGTCGTTACGGGGTGTACGGAGCCATGCAAGGTATTCCCCTGGTGGCGTCTCCCCCCGTGCACTCCTCGGAGGGGGCGGGGACCCCCTTGGACGTGACCGCCTACCAGCCCCCCTGGAAGACCCTCACAGAGTTCGCGCTAACCCACGACCTTGAGAGACTGGACCCCACACACCCGCAGTACCAGCATATGATCCAACAGGTAAGTCTTCCGTTAAGGGGAGATGGGCCGTTTTTATTTTTGGTCTATTAATTAAATTATTCCTTTATCTCTTAATGTCTTAGCTAGACCTCCATCAAGCTTAGAAAAACGCCCCCTAGACCCTTTTCAAGACAAATTTGTACATTTTCGGTAGAAAAATGTCCCGGCCGAAGGCCGGTTCCTCTTCAAATATCAGGCTCGCTATCGCTCGCCAGGAAAATATCGACACCTAAATGGCACGAAAGGCCTTGAAATTGACAACGCAATGGGGCAAAAGGTGTTAAAATCAACAAACTAATGGGCGGAACGTCTTATAATCTCAAAACAAATGGGACTTAACACGGGGGAGAAAGGGCACCAGCAAAACGACCCATCTCCCCTTAACCCTCTCCGACATATGACGCGATTTTGAACCGATTAGGGATACTTTAAAACGGTTTAAAGCCTTTGTTACCATCAGGGGTATTTACAAACCTTTAGTTTAGTTACTTCAACCTCTGCAGTTGTCTTTGAGTTAGCTGTGGGCAGAAAACTAATTTTGGAGAGGTAATTATGAGAGTGAGATAACTCTATTTTGTATTGCTAATCTGGCAACCTCTGCGTCATATGAGTCTGAAGGGGTTAATAGTTTTGCAGCTCCCGATCACCAACCCTTCTATCTCTTTCTGTGGCGGTCCATCCTTCCTCATGCTTACTCTTTAACAGGCAGCTTAGCCTTGTGAGGATGAATTATATATCCTAACCATTACTTTCTTATGACATACTGTTCATTTATTTGCAAATATTGACGTGGTTAACATCGACTGCTAATGGAAGATGAATAACAACAAAAATGATCTCACATTTTCCTAGGCACTACTTGATGTTTTTGTTTATACGCTGATGATATTTATTGGGAAAGATGATGTAGTTATGAACATGTATAGTTATTGATGGGAAGTGGTAGGTGTGGAAGGAATGATAATAACTATGATTGAAGCAGACATTGTTATTATTTATATATCGTCTGTTCTCCCACAGTACCAACAAATGATCCAACAGGTAGGTGGTCAATGTGGAGGAAGTTATGGATGGTTTGGTGTTGGTGATTGATCCTTGCGTTCGTCTACCATTAAGGGGGGATGACCGTTATGTTTTGCTCATTTATATATATATACGATATATATATATATTTATTTGTTTTTTTTCTACCTAGACCTCCATCAAGCCTAAATAAAACACCCCAAGACCCTCCTTCAAGATTAATGTGTACGTTTTTCGATAGAAAAATGTCCAGGCCGAAGGCCGGTTTATCTTATATTACAGGCTCGCTATCGCTCGCCAGGAAAAAATCGACACCTAAATGACATGAAAAGTGTTAATATTGACAAATAATTTGGGCGAAAGGTCTTAAAATTGCTAAACTAATGAGCCGAACGTCATAAAATCTGAAAACTAATGAAGCTAAACATGAGAGGAAGGGGGATCACAAAAACGACCCATCTCCCCTTAAACATTCTCCAATCTCATATTTTATCTATTTGTACCGTATATGTATGACTTTACACAATGGCAGCGGGAAAGTAAATGACAGAACTGGTGGTTAGTGTGGAGAAAGGTGGTAGCTGTGGAGGAGTCGTTTGGTTGAGGGTACTAGCGCTGTGTTACTTATCTCATAAATTATACCAACACAGAACTATATCAATGGTGGACAGGCTGTACTTGTAATTGTTGTGGGAGTTATTGTAAGCATTGGGAATACTGTGTGTGTGTATGTGTGTGTGTGTGTGTGTGTGTGTGTGTGTGTGTGTGTTTGTTGGTTAGTTAGTTAGCGAGAGCATGTACAGGAGGGAGGTGCGGGAGGTTTGTCAAGTGGAGTGTTTTAGCTTGCTCCCTAAACCTCCATGTCTCCCTCCAACCACACAGCTAACAAAATCTCCTCCTCACTCCTACACCCCCCCTCCTCCACATACACACACACACACACACACACACACACACACACACACACCTTTGAAACATGGACAAAAAATCCACTATTTTTGTATAAGTCCATTTTTTCTTTCTCCTTTGACCAACTCAGCTAACAACCCTCGCCATACTTTGTCCGTCTCCTCAAAGCTAACACCTTGTATATTTCATCTTAACCTGACAGCTAACAAACCTCCACCTCCCAAACCCCTACGGTCACCTCAAAGCTAAACTCTTATATTATCCCCTAGCTATACACAGCTATCCAAACATCCCCTAACTCTCTTCCTAGACCAAACCTCAAGCCTTACCCACATTTTAATTTCCCCTCGGCTAACAAACCTACCGGTACCTCTTCCCATTTCCTTCCCTTGCCTCAATGCTAACACTCTTTTATTCACCCCTACCACACAGCTAACAGAACTCCCCCATCCCCCCACGCACTCACCTCAAAGCTAACATATCTTTATTTCCCCCTTCTACCACACAGCTAACAAAACTCCCCCCACCCACACGCCCTCACCTCAAAGCTAACACACCCCTATAATATCCCCTAACCACACAGCTAACAAACCTCCCCCCACCTCCCACACACACTCACCTCAAAGTTAACACACCCCTATATTATCCCCTAACCACACAGCTAACAAACCTCCCCTCCCTCCTCCCCCCCATGTCTTTCATTCTACCCCTCCCCCTCACCCCCTTCGTCAAACAGGCCAAACAATGCCCCCTTTCACTGCCCCCCAATTAACAGTTGAGTCCACAGATTTATGGACTGCTTGTTAAGGCGGTGACACATGAGCAGCAATGTTAGCGGATGGTTTGTATCGGAGTCTGGAAGCCGGTGCGAGTATTATGAGTAGCAATGTGTGTGTGTGTGTGTGTGTGTGTGTGTGTGTGTGTGTGTGTGTGTGTGTGTGTGTGTGTGTGTGTGTGTGTGTGTGTGTGTCTCTTTTTTCGCTATTAATATTATTCTATGTAATTAATTCCAAAATACCACCATAACGATAAAGGTGTAAACACATATGGTAATAAACTAGACTGTAAAATATTTGTACTCGCATACTGTGACTTCGATAAGATTCGGCACTTGGCTTCGACGTGTGATAATAGATAATATATATTCACATGATATTTAAAGTATCCATAATAATCTACCCCTATAAAGGCATATTGGTGTAGTAAGCATTATATATATAAGGAAAGAATGTAGGCCTACGTTGCAGTTTACATATCCAATGATCATATATACTTTTCTAATTTTATCTATATCTATATGCTCAGGCCCAATCCCCACTTTTCCCATTTTTTATTTTTATTTTCCTAAAAAAAAAAAATCTTTTTTTCTTGGGGGTGGCCGACTAAAGACAGAGCAAGAACAGGAAAACACAAAACACAAGACAAAACAGCGAACAAACACAGACAAAACACAAAATTCACACACATCTAGGTCACCCAGGAGAATACCCAGAGACCAGGGTCACCAAGGTCGCTCCAGCACTCCCACGGCCCTCGACCACCCGGAGAGGCTCCGATCTCGACAGGCAGACATGCAGCGGAGCCAAAGCCACAAGCCCGCCGACCACACTTCCAGGCGCACCCTTCATATTAATCGTCTCCCCGGGCCAGGCGCCTGATGGACTATTATCTAGTCCAACTTGCGCCCGACCCCTTCCCCCAAATGACCATGTGTTCACTCAACTATTCACAAGCATTCTCCATTCATTCCTGTTTATTACCACTTCCTTTGCCTGATCTATAGTCATTCCTCTATCATCCAAAGCTTGTCTTACACAGTCTCTCCATCTCAATGGGGGTCTTCCTGCCCTTCTATCTCCAGTTGTATTTGACTCATATATTCTCTTTGTAAGCCTTTCATCTCCCATTCGTTCAACATGACCATACCAGCTCAGCACCCTTCTGTCCACTCTGGCTGACAAATGTTCCTGCTGCCCCACTCACTTTTCTCATACTTTATGCATACACCTTCCATATGTGTAGACAGTATAGGGTCCGCTTATCGGCTCTCTTTTATGTTCTTTATTATGTTGACAATTTGACACCGAACTCTTTACATTCAATGACTTTGGATCAGTAGGTACAGTTAAAGTCAATAGTTCGGCGTCAACCATGCTCAAAAACTGTATAACTTTAAGGTATTATAATTATTGTTCTTAGATAGTTCTCATATGTTCTGAATAGCCCGGGACTGGTAAAGCTTGTGTGACGTTGTATACAGGCAGCCTGCTATTTGTCTCCTTGATACACATAAAACAAAACAAAAAGTGTGGAAATATTGTCCCTCTCTCCAGATTGAACATAAGATATCATCAAGGTATTCGGTGAACTATTGCTATCGGCTGTATTGTCGTGTGGTGTGGCAATTAATGTCACTGTGAATAATGTGTTACACTGACAAACATGAAGAAATGGATGAGAACCCCATAAATTAATTGACTGTATCATTACCTCTGGATTAACAGTGTGTATGTGTGTGCGTGTGTACAGTATGGGTGTGTGTGTACAGAATATAATTATATACCGGTATATATATATATATATATATATATATAGAGAGAGAGAGAGAGAGGTGTGTGTATTAACTAATAATTACCAATTGTTAAAAACACAATCCAACCAATGTCATGTTTCGTTTGTTTCCTCTTCCACTACAACAAACGAAAATCACTAATACACCTACTTATCGTTGGAACACACACACACTCAATCTCACACATTCTCTCTCTCTCTCACACTCACTCACACACACACACACACATACACACACAGAACCAGATAGGCATAGACACACACACACACACACACACACACACACACACACACACACACACACACACACAGAACCAGATAGACACACACACCAGTCCTCCATCTCTCCTCATCTCCCCAATTCATCTTCATGTATTCCGCCCCTGTTATTCCCCTGTCACTCACTTCCCCCCTCCGCTACTCTTCCAGAACCCTTCCACGGGCTCTAGCCTAGGGAGGGTCTTGTAAGGGTTTTGGTTTTGTTTGTTGGTGTTTGTTTGTGTAAGTGTGTGTGTGTGTGTGTGTAAGTGAGTGAGTGTGTGTGTGTGTGTGTGTGTGTGTGTGTGTGTGTGTGTGTGTAAGTGAGTGTGTGTGTGTGTGTGTGTGCTTGTGCTTGTTGATGCGTGCGTGCGTGCGTGCGTGTGTGTGTGTGTGTGTGTGTGTGTGTGAGAGAGAGAGTGTGTGTGTGTGTGTGTGTGTGTGTGTTAAATGTGCTCCGATTTAGAAAAATAATTAGGCATGCACTGAAAACAAGAATGATGTACAGTAGTTATGCGGAACAGATTATATGTGTTGTGATCAGTTCAGGCAAGGTGTAAAACATTGAACTTTAGTTGGATAATCATAAGAATGACATAATTATAATGTGGAATGTGTTAAGTAATTGCATCAAGTGGAACGGTTGACCTTTTGTAGATATCCATATTTTCGTCGCTTTCATTATACGATGACGCAATTCTTCCTTATGTACAGGCACTCACAAAATTCGTGAACCCCTATGTGTTTCTTTATGGAAATTTTAACTACCATTTTTTGTGAATAGAACTTGTATTTTCATTAACTAATATATATAGTTTTGTAATTGATGTATAGAAAATTATATTCATAAATTCGTTTTCAGATAAATACTTCCATAATTCGAAACAGGTGAGGTCCAGGAATGTTTATGAGTAGACAGTTTATGAGGGGATTGTGGGACTTTCAGGTTATTTTAGATACACATGATCACTTCCAAGAGGGTCTTCCAAAACTGAGTATTCTAGGTGGCTCTTTTTCTTCTGATCTCACTTGGAAAGACCATTATTACCACCCTTGCAAAAACAGCTTCCCAGAAGCTGGGTGTGCTCAACCATCCCCGGGCTTCTTTACCCCTGCACAGCTTCTTGCTCTGTACAGGGGCACAGCGCGTCCATGTATAGAGTATTGTTCGCATGTGTGGGGAGGATCCTCTCACACAGCACTTCTTGACAAAGTAGAAAAGAAAGCCTCATTAACTTACGTCCACTCACTGACTCTTTACAATCTCTCTCTCTCTCTCTTCGCAGCAATTCTGCATCTCTCTCGTTATTCTACTGCTATTATATTAATCAGTGATCCTCAGAGCTCTCTCAGTGTATACCACCTCCTCTACGTAAAATATGTAGCACCCGTCTTGCAACACAATCCCATCCCTACTCTGTGAAACTCTCCAATCCAAGAGTGAAACGATATTCCCAATATTTCTTCTATTAAACAGCTGAGCTCTGGAACTCTCTCCCTGAATCGATCTTCCCCTCATCCTATGACTGAAATTGCTTCAAACTGTGTCCAGACATTTTGGCTTGAATATTCCTTGATTTTGGCCCTGTCACTCATTCAAATCTGAAGGAGGCACTCGTCACAGGCAGTTCTGCCTTTTGTCTCCCTCATCCACATAGATAAACAAAACAAAACAAAAGAAAACGTGAAGTGTAAATGGGAGGCATAGCACTATAAGGGCTATGGTCTTACAGTAATAGCTTTGCCTCCTTATATAGTCATTTCTGTGCCCCTTTCCTAAAACCTCAGCCACATCGTCATCCCTTTCCGATCTTCTAGATTTTCTTTATCTTGCGTGTCTTACTTTCTTGGCCGCTCTCCGCCACTAAATAGACACGATTGGCGCGAGTAATTTTTCTTATTGTTTAGCTTTATATTATGTTATGCTATTTATTGATGGGTGTACTATTGTTTGCATGCACAGTCAAAATCATAGCTCGACGATAATCTTAAGTTAATGTTATTGTTTGCATGTACGTACAATCAAAATCATAGCTCGACACAAATCTTATGATATTATAATTGATATCTAAAGAAAGGAAGATTAATTCGATATGTGAACGACGTAAATGGAATAGTATTTAACCACAGGTTAATAAACACGTCAGGTGTAATAATTTACGAGATAACAATTCAAACTTAACCCATTCAGTCCCACGGACGTCCTTTTCATCATACTCTGGCAAATATAAGACGATTTTATTCAGCTTAGGAAGGACCTCTAGTAATAATAAGGCTTCACACTATCTCAACCAACCCTTATAACAACCACAGCTCATTCATAAGCTTCATAATATCATCTAAATTTAGCTAGTATATAATATAACACACGTCGCTGGTACCGGTACTCACAGGGTTAAACAGTTTACGAGCAAGATTGTTAGTAACCTATTAAATTTGACCGTACTTATAATTCAAAACTGGCAGACATGATTACACTGCAAAAGGAACCAAAAGTTCTTCTCACATGAGGGTTTGGAATTATCAGAAATATGAGAAACAGAAGATTCTGATCATTGTCCCAGGCCAATTTTCCTCATACTTGTTTTTTTTTTTTTTTTTTTACCTTTACTGTGTGTGTGTGTGTGTGTGTGTGTGTGTGTGTGTGTGTGTGTGTGTGTAGGTAGTGAAAACCATGTAACATCTAGCAACATTTGTAACTTTTACTACTACCTTAATGTCTCTCTCTCCTCCCCCCCCCCCATCTCTCTCTCTCTCTCTCTGAGTCCCCAGTGCATAGTTTCTTTCATTCACTCGACCCTGCCCTCTGCTTTCTAACCTCTCTCTCTCTCTCTCTCTCTCTCTCTCTCTCTCTCTCTCTCTCTCTCTCTCTCTCTCTCTCTCTCTCTCTCTCTCTCTCTCTCTCCCTGGCTCCGTACTCAAGAGGGCCACAGAAGGGGTCCACTTGAGGTTCGCCGGGCTCCTTTCATTCATTACCAGAAGTTAAACAAACCCTCCTTTTCACAATTCTGTACCGGGAGCCTGGACCGTGAAAAGAGAGGGGTGGGGGTGGTGGGGGAGGAGGTGAAGGGGTAGCGGGGGGGAAGGGGAGGGGGGATTTGTGAAAGAGGACAGGTGGGATTGGGCTGATGCTGAGGGGTGAAGGAGAGGGGGATAGAGGGGGAGAAGGTAAGAAAGGAACATTGGGGAAAGAGGGGGGTGGAGATAGAAGAAGAAGGGGTGGTGTGGAAGGGATGGGTTATGTAGGTGAGAGAGGAGCGGGGGGATAATATGTGGGTGGTGGGAGGGTGGGAGGGGAGACGGTCGAATTATGGGTAGAAGGGGATGAGTGGGAGAAGGACAGGTGGAGGCATGGGTAGGAGGGGAGAAGATGTGGGAGGGGGAGATGGAAGGAAGAGGCATAGAGGAAAGAAAGGGGGATGAGTGGGAGGGGACAGGTGGGATTGGGGTGGCATTGAGAGGATTCAGGTGGGAAGGGATCGGGGGGAACTATAGAAGGGGAGAAGGAGGATATGGGGAAGAGGGTGGGAGGGAATGGAAGGGAGGGAGCTGAGAGGGGTGGGCAGGGGGAGGAGGGGAGGGGACAGGTGGGATTGGGTAGACATTGAGAGGAGAAGAGCGTGAAGTGAAGTAGTAGATCGGAAGGGTGAGAGGGGGCGAGGGGGAGGGAGAGAGAGAAGGGTGGTAGTTGAAAGGAGTGATAGTGAAACGTGTGTGTGTGTGTGTGTGTGTGTGTGTGTGTGTGTGTGTGTGTGTGTGTGTGAGAGAGAGAGAGAGAGAGAGAGAGGAGGGGGTGACATGGAGGAGTGGTGGGTGGGGAGAGGGATGGGGTGGTGGGTGGGGAGAGGGCTGGGGTGGTGGGTGGGGAATATTAACAGCAGGAGAGGAGAAGTGGAAAGGGGATGATATGAAAGTGTTGGGATGGGGGTGTAGTAGTGAGGTAGGGGAGGATAGGGAGAGGGTTAGTGTGGGGTTGGATGGTTATGGAGGAGTTCGGTAAGGGCATTATTGTAGATGGTAAGGGGGGGGGGGGGGAAGGATGGGGAAAGCAGAAAAGCCTGTTTTCTGGACACGGATAAACTCTGTACTACGAGATATAATTCCAATGCTGAATAAAATCTTCCAGTGTTATGTAGAATCGAAGGTAAAGCATATTGATTTGTAAAAGTTAGGAGATATTCTAGCCTACGGAATGAGGGAAATCATTCCCATAATACGGATTAATGTTTTCCACTTATGTTACACTTTCACATGCATACAGCGTAGAAACAGTTATTGTAATTGTTGAAGATCTCTCAATTTAATGACCAGCACTGTTGACCCAATCATAGGTGATTGACAAGTGAAGGCTCTCAGGGTAATACGATACATATTTTGAGTTGCAACATTGCATTATTAAGCTTAAAACGAACTGAGCGTTTGAATTCTGGTATACAGTTGGATATTAAAGTTCACAGACAAGCAATGTTTTGATAAAGGTAGATACAAAGAAAACACACAGGTTATCTTAATATCCCGTTGTTTTCAATGACTATTTGTTCTGTTTACTGGATTTTCAAACTACTAAGGATGGGTGGGGGAGGGGAGAGGTTAGTGATGGGGTAAGCTATTGGGTAAAGAGGGGGTCAGAGGGGAGAAAGGGGTGAAGTATCGAGTAAGAGGAGGGGGGGGGGAGGGGGGAAGGTCACAGGTGGCGAGGAGGGGGGGGGGCAGGTGGGAGAGAGCTTGGGAAGGGGGGGGGGGGGGGGGGGGGGGGGAAGGGGGAGGAGGACGGAGGCACAGGAGGTAGTAGAAAATGAGATGTGAAGCCAAAGGAGGGAAGTGGAGTAAAGAGGGAAGATTAGGAAAATGGAAGGAAAGGGTTGGATGTGTAGGAAGTGGAATAGAGGGAGGAGATAAAGTGAAAGAAGGAAAAGAGAAGAGGGGGAAAAGGGGAGAGAATGGAAGCAGGTGAGGCAAAAGAGGAGGTGGGGCAAAGCAGAAGAAGAGGAACGAAAGTGGGGTGATGGAAACGAAGACTTTGCAGAGAGAGGGGAGGGTGAGGGAAATAGGTATGGACAAGGTTGAGAAAGATTAGGAGAGGATCGAAAGAGGTAGAGAAATAGTGAAAGAAAATAAATATGTATTAGATAGAAAGGAATTAGAGAGGAGACGTACGAGGAAATAATTAATAGATAGGAAGAGATACGAACTAAAAGCGCACGAGCAAACAAGGGGAATAGGAAGAATGATTAGAGCTAGGCTATAAGTGAAGATGGCTGGGCAGGGAATGTAGGAAGAGTGGGGGAGGTAAGATGTGTAAGTGAATAAGCAACCACTGCAACATCAACATCAATGACAGCATCAGCTGTCATTATATTATATAATATTATATAATAAAAATAAATGCAACATCAACATTTATACAGTAAAGTATCATCCTAAACGTTTTAACACAATATTTACTCTCTCTCTCTCTCTCTCTCTCTCTCTCTCTCTCTCTCTCTCTCTCTCTCTCTCTCTCTCTCTCTCTCTCTCTCTCTCTCTCTGTATGTACTACCCGGACCAATCTCATAACCAGACCTAAGGGACTAATTTCCTTGGGCTCATCTCTTTACTATCTCTCTATGCCCTCCCTATCCCCTCCCACCCCCCACCCCCTCTCCCCCTCTCTCACTCTCTCTCTCTCTCTCTCTCTCTCTCAGCTGTGTATTTCTCTGTACTCTGCACCCACTATCCTGTAACAGTCCCTGGAATAAGATATTCTGTAACACACTCACGGCATCTCGGACCGTCTCCAATTCAGTTTAAATTAGTTTCATTATTTGTGCAGAATAGCAGAATATATATAGGAAAAGGAGCTACTTAAGCTGATCTACATTACGTAGAAAGCACTTATTTAGACAACTAATTAAGGCAAAAAAATATGCGAATACTTAATGTGAAATTATGCCCACCGATCGCCATCTTGGAGTCGACGGTAATCCGGCTATGTAAAATCGAGTATAATAGACCACATTTTGTATTATATATACTAACCTGATAAACTGGAACAAGTAGAATGATGATGTTGTGGAGATATTGTAAAGACCACCACAGTCGTTGTTTAGTTAGCATCATTAACGTTCTTGTAGTTGTTAGCATAATGGCTTCTGTCGTATCGGTTGATTTAGGAGTTTAGGTAGTATTATTGTGGTTCAAGTCATTGTTTTTCATATAGTTGACTCAGTAATATCATCTTGGGTATTATCTGTCGACACTTGTCCTATTACCCCACCCCGTTTTCCAGTCAGAATTGTGGTTGTCCTGCATTCCTGAATAAACAGCTTAGTTGGTTGCTTGCTTTTCTTCGTAATTCTTTGTAATCCCATTTGGTTTACCATCTAAGACACTTTAGCATCAGTGAGATCAAATCGTACGCACTATAACACACATCAACAGTAACAGTAATCTGCCGCGCACAGCCTATTCTCTTGTTGTGGAAAACGATAACAACAATTGGTTCGTTTTCTTATAGAGGAATTTGTCAGAAGAACCTCCGTAAATGACCATCCTTCAATCTATTACCACGAGAGGCTTTATCATTGTTTCATACGACCCTCATTCGTTGCTTCGTTTGCCATGTTCGAACCTTTATTTCCTCAATACGATGTCACCTTTTTAAATTTGATTATGACTATCATAAGCAATTTTATTAAGTTTAGAAGGAATTCGTGGGAGTAAAGTCAACTTGATTGAGTTTGTGTTTTACCCTTTCTATAACAAAGGGTCTTTATGAAATATACTATAATTGCCCAATGTTAGCCAGAATTAAATACAGAATTAGCTGCTTCGATCAAGATTGAAGCAACTGAGTTTTTGTTTTCGTGTTCGTGAATCACTTGAAGCTTATGAATTGCTACACATGAACGACATACAGTAAGTTGATAGATATTGTGAATGATATCCAGTTATTTATTTTGTATCAACACTTAGGGCCGTATCTTAAATCATGTAGGAAGGGGGTTGCTTATCACATACTGAACGACGACTTCAGGAACTGAATGTTGATTTATGAAAAATAACTTGATATAACACTATTTCGAAAAGTAACACAATGTTGTTAGTTTATTTTGAGTATTAAGGCAAATTATTTTACTGTGAAAAGGCACGACCTCCCGAAATCCATCCTTCCGAATCCTCCCTTCCTCGCGAGGACAGAGTCCACCTGGCCAGGCTGAGATGCGGACACCATCCAGCTCTCCTGAGCTATCAGAAGAGACTGGATGACTCCGTTGTCGACGCCTGCTCGGGATGTAACACAGCACCCATACCATTAAACACATCATAGAAGACTGCATTTCACACAACCACTTACGCCAACAACACAATCTACACTCAATGAGAGCTCTGTGGGAAAGCCCGATCGTGGCCATGGCCTTTCTCAGGGACTCGGGGCTGTTCGGCCAGGCAGCTTAGGGAACAACAACAACAACAACAACTGTGAAAAGGTTTTATATAAAATGTAGCCATTGGTTTCGTAGTCTTTGTTCGATATGGAAGAGTCAACATTGTATTTTAAATATACACCGCAGGAATCAATCACAGATACCTCTTAATGAATCTTAGCAATATATCAACAAACATGAACTGTCATAAAATAATGAAAGTATTTGGGAGTTAATAGGGCGTTGTAATAATTAACGGAAAGGATATTGCTGAATAAAAATAGATTTAAGTCAATAATGTGAGGAAACGGATGAGGTGTCTCTCTGAATGTAAACAAACATGGCGGTGACGCGGCCAGCCACTGAGAGGGTAAGAGAGAGACTTTGATATAATAACCTTCATTTACCGCCCAACAAAGTGGATGCGGGCAGACAAACATACATCACGATACAATAAATGTTAGTCATATATTTATTGAGAAAGAGAGAGAAGGTGGGGGGGGGGGGTTGCAATTATAGTGAGGTAGGAGAAATGTTTGTGCAGTGACATTTATTATCTTAAGACTATTATATGTCACAGATGGGTATTCAGTCACTTCTTACCCATATGGAAGATTTCCTAATATGGTCAGGATAGTTATTTAGTATGGAGTCAGGACAAGACAATTTAGTTTTAATACTGGAATCATTGTAAATAGGCATACACTAAAATTAACATGGAACTGACTTGGTTTGGTAATTTTAACACTTCCAAAGACATAATATAAAACTGAAAAGCCGAACTATTTTAACATTGTATATTTCCAAAGGACTAAGTGAAGGGACTGCTCAAAAACTTGCTTTGAATAGTCTGAGAGCAAGGTGATCAGGACTAAATTCTAGTAGACATAACAGAACCCTCAAATGCAATAAAATGGAAGAAAACGACAGCACAGAAGAAGGAAGAGAGAGAGAAGAGGGAGAATGTTTATAAGAAAATTGTGTTTATCTTCCGTCCCTGATTTCCTTTCTTCCTGTTTATGTTTCACTCCTATATCCTCCTCATCTACCCTTTCAATCAGGTCATGCGACTTTATTCAACTTTTCAAATTACGAAGGACCTGTCAGAGTTATGGGGTTAATTTTGTCATATTTAACCCTTTTATTCCTAGAAGTTGTTATATATTTTTATCTTGTTATGACTATTTCTATTATTGTATTATTTTGTATTATTTTGAGCTGGTATGGTCATGGTGAACGAATGGGAGATGAAAGGCTTACAAAGAGAATATTTGAGTAAGATACAAGGGGAGATAGAAGGGCAGGAAGACCCCCATTGAGATGGAGAGACTGGGTAAGACAAGGTTTGGATGATAGAGGAATGACTATAGATCAGGCAAAGGAAGTGGTAATAAACAGGAATGAATGGAGAATGCTTGTGAATAGTTGAGTGAACAAGTGGTCATTTGGGGGAAGGGGTCGGGCGCAAGTTGGACTAGATAATAGTCCATCAGGCGCCTGGCCCGGGGAGACGATTAATATGAAGGGTGCGCCTGGAAGTGTGGTGGGCGGGCTTGTGGCTTTGGCTCCGCTACATGTTGCGTCGAGATCGGAACCTCTCCGGGTGGTCGGGGGCCGGGGGAGTGCTGGAGGGACCTTGGTAACCCTGGTCTCTGACCCTTATTCTCCTGGGTGACCTAGATGTGTGTGAATTTTGTGTTTTGTCTGTGTTTGTTCGCTGTTTTGTGTTTTCCTGTTCTGCTCTGTCTTGAGTCGGCCACCCTCAAGAAAAAAAAGAAATAATAATAAAATAGAAGAAATAAAAATAAAAAAATAGGAAAAGTGGGGATTGGGCCTGAGCATATAGAATAGAATAGAATAGTATTATTTTGTATTTATTTGACGACGTAAACTTCACTGCCTGTAACATAAATAGAGTATACAAGTCGTTTATGTGAAGGGGTTTGCATCCATATTAACCTATTTATTAAAATAATATAAGACAGGTGTTAGGATAGAATTATACACACATTAATCAAGGAACTTCACACTGTGCCCTCTTAAGAAGTAAAGCCATAATATACTTTTGAGTCTTGCAAGAGAGTAGCTTATTTATTTATCCTTCCGTGTGTATGTGTGTGTGAGTGTGTGTTGGTGTGTGTGTGTGAGAGAGAGAGATAAAGAGACCTACTGTATATGCCAAATATATAATCATATAATTAATAATTAAATAGGCTGAACCAGTTGAATCTTAACTACTTTGATACTAATTACAGTCTTACTAACAACATATAAAGTTGTGTGTATGTTTTAGTCTCTCAGTCTCTCTCTCTCTCTCTCTCTCTCTCTCTCCTGACTTGGACATCTTATATTATACCGGTGACGTCAGCACATCATGTTACTATCTATGGTGACCGAGTTTGGCGACACTCACTATACTCCCCCCCCCCCCCCCCCCCCACTCACCCACATCTCTCTTTCTCTATATTATCTTACTATTGGCATTCACTCTCACTCTCTGTTGGCATTTACACGACTCACATTCTATTTTGTTGTTTTTATTCCGATCTCTCTCTCTCTCTCTCTCTCTCTCTCTCTCTCTCTCTCTCTCTCTCTCTTCTCTCTCTCTCTCTCTCTCTCTCTGTATCTCTCTTCTCTCTCTCTCTCTCTCTCTCTCTCTCTCTCTCTCTCTCTCTCTCTCTCTCTCCTGACACCCCATAACATACCATTGCTGTTCCCAACATACTGTATATGCCATGTATATACCCATATACTGTATATTCCCATATTCTAATTCTTCAAAATACGCGATGGGGCGTAGTGAGTGATAAGCTCAGTAGGTGACGTTTGGGAGAGAGAAAGATATATATATATATATATATATATATATATATATATATATATATATATATATATATATATATATATCTATATATATATATATAGAGAGAGAGAGAGAGAGAGAGAGAGAGAGAAAAATAAAGAAAGAGAGAGATGTTCTTTCTGAGGAACAAAATCTACAAGCTATTAGTCTATGTCTGGATGTGGAGTTGGAACATAGAACAAACAATGGATGCTACATATTAATAGCAAACAAACACATAATTTTACTCTATATATCTTGCTGTTCTTCCGGCCTCTCTGTTCACATCATATTGTTATGTTTCCGATAGCAATGTTGGAGAGTTCATGTTTTATTATCAATGCGTACTAGTTTTCATATTTAGGTGACTATTTACAAGGCATTGAACGTAATAAACAGAGTTAGAATAAATGTGATGAATGTTTGCGTTTGTTATTCCCTATGATTAATATAATTATTAAGCATGGTTAATCAGATGCATAATAAGTCCATTTTTGTGATGACTATTTGCACTTCTTGCTTATCATGACATATATTTCAACTAAAGGAATGCCGGTGTGGAAGAGGATTGAGCTCTACGAATTATTAACCATTTATTTTTAGCAGACAGTACAAACCTTTTGTGAGCTTTTAATGAATAGAAATGTGAATTTTAGTTATGTCATTATGATGTACTACCACCGTATTGTAGCTGGTAATTTGACTAAATATCCATACTTATAGCTCCAACTTCCTTATAGCCAGTAACTCGCAAGGGGTCAGTTTGGTACAAAGGAGTACAAAGGAAATCAAGCAACAACAGATCTAGTGACCCTTCTAGGTTGCTTGTCCTCCAAAACACTGAGGATCAAGTGTCCAAACAGTGGTTTAGAGTGGGTAAGGGAACATTGGAAAGGGAACTACTGCCCTGCCACTAACGTGGCGGGACTAGGAAGTTAGTAGGGGACATATGGGTTAGTAACTGAGGGGAGGATAAAGTAATTCATTTACAAACGCAGTCAGTCGCGGGTTTGATGCGAGATATTTGTCTAGGCGGAATTTAAATGAATCAACGGTTGCTGCAGTCTATAACGTCTCGGGGAAGCCCATTCCACAAGTTGACAACTCGATTGAAGAAGAAATTCTTAGATTCGTGCGAGTTAAAAGATTTACCAATAATTTTGCAACCGTTTCCCCGCGTGTAATTAGATTGGTCGATAGTGAAGTACTTACTACAGTTCATATTGTCGATGCCTTTGATGGATTCGAACACTTGAATTAAGTCGCCTCTTAATCTGCGCTGGGCTAAAGGAAATAGATTTAATTCTCTAAGACGCTCTTCGTATGGTTTGTTCTTTAGGCTAGGTATCATTTTGGTAACTCTACGTTGAACTCGTTCTAGCTTGTTTATATCTTTTTGGTAATAAGGGCACCAGGATTGAACGCAGTATTCCAGAGAGGGGGGACTAAGGAATTGTAAAGGGTTAGGATAACTTCTTTGGATTTATGCTCAAAGGACCTGCCTATAAAGCCAATTATTTTGTTTGCCTTCTTAGCAACTTATCAACAGTGTTGACTCGGTTTTAGGTTTACTCGATATTGTTACTCCCAGATCAGTTTCTCTGTTTACATTCTTAAGCTGAGTGCCATTCATCGAATAGTTTGCTTTCTCATTTAGGTATCCGACATGTAGTACTTTACATTTATCCGCATTGAAACTCATTTGCCAAATTTGGGCCCAACATGACAATTTATCTAGATTGTGTTGCATATCGTCAACTTGTTCTTTTGAGAGTACGCTATTTGCAATTTTTGTATCGTCAGCAAATTTTGAGATTGTGCAGGTGAGACCCTCATCTATGTCGTTGATGTAAATTAGAAAGAGAATTGGTCCTAGTACCGATCCCTGTATATCCCTGTATATGCCATGTATATACCCATATACTGTATATTCCTATATTCTAATTCTTCAAAATACGCGATGGGGCGTAGTGAGTGATAAGCTCAGTAGGTGACGTTTGGGAGAGAGAAAGATATATATATATATATATATATATATATATATATATATATATATATATATATATATAGCGAGAGAGGAGATGGAGAGAGAGAAAATAAAATAAAGAAAGAGAGAGATGTTCTTTCTGAGGAACAAAATCTACAAGCTATTAGTCTATGTCTGGATGTGGAGTTGGAACATAGAACAAACAATGGATGCTACATATTAATAGCAAACAAACACATAATTTTACTCTATATATCTTACTGTTCTTCCGGCCTCTCTGTTCACATCATATTGTTATGTTTCCGATTAGCAATGTTGGAGAGTTCATGTTTTATTATCAATGCGTACTAGTTTTCATATTTAGGTGACTATTTACAAGGCATTGAACGTAATAAACAGAGTTAGAATAAATGTGATGAATGTTTGCGTTTGTTATTCCCTATGATTAATATAATTATTAAGCATGGTTAATCAGATGCATAATAAGTCCATTTTTGTGATGACTATTTGCACTTCTTGCTTATCATGACATATATTTCAACTAAAGGAATGCCGGTGTGGAAGAGGATTGAGCTCTACGAATTATTAACCATTTATTTTTAGCAGACAGTACAAACCTTTTGTGAGCTTTTAATGAATAGAAAGGATGTTGAATTTTAGTTATGTCATTATGATGTACTACCACCGTATTGTAGCTGGTAATTTGACTAAATATCCATACTTATAGCTCCAACTTCCTTATAGCCAGTAACTCGCAAGGGGTCAGTTTGGTACAAAGGAGTACAAAGGAAATCAAGCAACAACAGATCTAGTGACCCTTCTAGGTTGCTTGTCCTCCAAAACACTGAGGATCAAGTGTCCAAACAGTGGTTTAGAGTGGGTAAGGGAACATTGGAAAGGGAACTACTGCCCTGCCACTAACGTGGCGGGACTAGGAAGTTAGTAGGGGACATATGGGTTAGTAACTAACCCATTAGACGAAGAAGTGCTGAGAATAGTGGCAGTTTAAGCCAGCTGTATTGAAGACATGTTTATGGCTTTATAGCTCGTGATTTGCTGTGATTTGGATAATAAACTTATGCATAAGGTTAATCTCCCTCTCTCTTTCTCTCTTTCTCTCTCTCTCTCTCTCTCTCTCTCTCTATCTCTCTCTCTCTATCTCTCTCTCTCTCTCTCTTTGACACCCACCACCTGGCACCCCCACCCTACCCTCCAAGACAGAGGGAGGGGGGGGGGGGGTAATATGGCACTTACCCTCATGCCCTGATTTTTTCTTCCCTTTGTTATATTTGTACTTGTTTTTTTGTTTTATTTTATATTGTATACGTTCTTATAATTATTCTTTCACATATTTTGCCTCTCCATACATATCAACTAATTTTTTTTTTTTTTTTTTTTTTTATACTCCAACTTACTTCCTCTCGGGCATAGGCTGAGAGCCTTAACATTCACCGCTTTACAATGAACAGTGAAGCCCGTGAGGTCTTGTTCCAGTCTAGGGAGTGAGACATGTGAAGCACGTAGAGTACAACGAGCACCTGCCATCTTGCCTTCACATGAGGCACGGTGCTCACTCATGGCCCGAAACGACCCCATCTCTGAAGCCACCTCGTTCCCGTGCTTCACTGTCTCACCCCTACACTCGGACTCTCACACTTACACACACACAACGCCACCTGTTGAGCAGATAACTCATCAGGCATTGCACCCCTATAGCATATTTTGAATATGGGAATATTCATACAGTGCTATTTAATCAGGAAACAATGAGGGCATTTTATTGACGTTTCGGTGGGCTTGTGGTAATGCACTGATACTAGGTACAGCACAAATTCCATCCCAATAATATCCTCCCATTGATACATCGGGATTTGAACCCGGGACCTTTGGATTACCAGGCCAGTGGCAAGACCACTCCACTACACCTCCCCTTTTGTCTGTCTATGTATGCTTAATGTATGTATGTATGCATGTATGTTTGTATGAATGTGTGTGTGCATGTACAGTATGTATGTAAATGTATCCCTGTCTATCGATGAATAGATCTGTCTATGTATGTATAATGTATGTATGTATGTGTGCATATATGTATAAGTGTATGTGTAAAATATGTCACTCTATATGTCTATTGATCCATCTAGCTATGCATAATGTATGCATGAATGTATGTATTATATACATGTATGTATTTACGAATGAATGTCAATTTTGTTTAACCTGGCGAATTTGCACTTGGTCGTTTTGAGCTAGATGACTCTACTTGAGTTGATTGGCTGATGGTGCTGTGTCTAAATAACATGTTTAAGTTGCACAAATAAACGCAAGTAATATACTACACGGTAACATCAGCAAATCAACTCGAAATAGAGTTCTCTAGATCAAAGAGACCAAGTATTGCTTCGCCAGTTTTAAAACAAATAGACTATACTCGTAGGTATGTATTTATGTATGTATGTATGTATGTATGTATGTATGTATGTATGTATGTATGTATGTATGTATGTGTATGCTTACCCATCTATCTATCTCTTGTAAGTTAGGGGAAATTGGTAGAGGTTGGATATTATGAATGAAGATGTTTTCTCCCGTCTCTCCCGTGTTTCTACTTTCTTATCTCTCCCTTCCATTTTCTCTCATATCCCCTTGTTTCCCTCCCTCCCATCTCCCTTCCTTTCCTTTTCACATATAACTGTTTCCTCTTCCCTTTCACATATTCTTCTCATCTTTACTTCCCCCCCTCTTCCTTCCTTCCTCACACATATCTAACTGCCCTTTCTTCCTACCTCCAAATTATTACATATCTCTCTCCCTTCCTTCTTCTCACATATCCTCCCTCTCTCCTTTCTCCCATATCTTCTTTGTTTCTCTTGCATATCCTCCTCCTCTGCCTTCCTTCCTCTCACATAGGATAATCTTCCTTGCTTCCTCCTTCTGATAAATCCTCACTCACCTCCTTCCTCCTCCCTCCCACATATCATTCCTCTCCTCCTGTCTCCCTCAGTTTACCCCTCCCTTATATTCCTTTCCCCTCCCTCTGACCTATTTTTCCTTTTTGCACATATCTTCCTCCTTCCTCCACCCACATCTGCCCTCTCTCCCTCACTCCCTCCCTCCCACACACCCTATCCCCTCCCTCCCACACACCCTACCTCCCTCCCACATACCCTCCCCCCTCCCACAAGACAGAGAGGGGGAAGGGAAGGGGAGGATAATCTTGGGGTGATCTGGCCACTTAGCTCCCCACCAGTGTCACCCAACCTACCCCTCCCTCGCTTTTTGTGGTGCTCTCTCTCTCTCTCTGTTTCTCTCTCTCATATATATACAGTATATTATATATATATACAGTATATATATATATATATATAATTATTTTTCAATTACATTGTATTACCTTCTATAGTTTCTTCCTCGCCACCTTCCAATCTTCTGTCTTCTGTTCTGCTAATTTTCCTTCTTATTCGTCTTTTTCCTTTTCAATGTAATCTTGTTTGTGCGAGTGAAAGTGGAAGTGTGTAATTTAAGCCCTGCATGTTGTAAGCGTAACACCGGGTGCGACAATGTGCATACGCTTAAGGTGTGGGGTGATGTCTGGTAATTCACTGTGGTTCCTTTAATTACTGATCCATTCATTACTCTTCTATTCATTACTGTTTTACTTGGTACTGTTTTATTTATTACTCTCTATTCGTTACGGTTTCAATTGGTACTGTTCCATTCATTACTTTTTGTATTAATTACTGTTCCATTCGTTACCGTTTCATTCATTACTATTTCATTCATTACGTTCGGTTTCGTTCATAACTGTTCCATTCATTATTGTTCCATTAATTGCCATCCCAATACTTATCATTCCATCCATTGCTGTTACTTTAATTACCCTTCATAAAATACCATTCCACTCATTTATGTTCCTTTCATTATTTTCCCATTTATTACAGTTGTATTCATTATTATTCCACTAAACACTGTTCCATGCATTACTGTTCTATGTATCACTATTTCATTATTATTCCACTAAACACTGTTCCATGCATTACTGTTCTATGTATCACTATTATTATTCCACTAAACACTGTTCCATGCATTACTGTTCTATGTATCACTATTATTATTCCACTAAACACTGTTCCATGCATTACTGTTCTATGTATCACTATATGATTCCACTAAACACTGTTCCATGCATTACTGTTCTATGTATCACTATTATTATTCCACTAAACACTGTTCCATGCATTACTGTTCTATGTATCACTATTTCATTCTTAACTATTCCATTCATTATTCTTCCATTCATTACCTTTCATCAATTATTGTTTCATGTATTACATTTGTATTTGTAATTGGTCCACTCTTTACCACTCCAGTCAATATTATATCATTAATTACTGTTCCATCCATTGCTGAAACAAATAATTATGCAACTTGGGCTTTACTACGGAAATTACTTCTAGGAAGCTTATAAACTAGAATGGCTCGTTTTCCTGATGTCAAACGTTTTATATATGGTAA